>CAUYQG010063473.1:0-29305 GCA_963574415.1 Tarsius wallacei
GATAGCAGGCGCCTGTAGTTCCGGCTACTCGGAAGGCTGAGGCGGAAGGATCGCCGGAGCCCAGCAGGTCGAGGCTGCGGTGGCCGGGAGCGGCCACTGCACTCCAGTCTGGGCGATTGAGTGGGACTCCAACTCAAAAAAAAAAAAAAAAAAAAGAGTTTATCTTTCAGATACACATGCTGAAATATTGCCTGGATGATATATAATACAATATGGAAGAAATAATGCCTGGAATTTGCTTCAAAATAATCTAATGGTTAAGGGGTAAAAAGGTGGCTGGCTAAAAGTTGATTAGTGTTGAAATTGAGTGACAGGAATATGACAGTACATTACCCCATTATCACTACTTCTACGAAGAACAACTAAAAATTGTCTATAAAAAAAGTTAAAAACAGAAAACCTCTAAAACTTGGGTTAAACATACTGCATCAGACTTAGATGTTCTGCAACCAAATTTCCCAGAAAAGCTGGAAGTTAGAAATTTTAACATTTACAAGTAAGAAATACAGCCTCCATAGGAAGAAAAAACAAAGCACACTATATATATTACAACTGTCCACATTACATAGAGAAAATATAAATTGCTATGCTTAATTCTGTCAAGGACTTCAAATTTCCAGGTCAATAGTACATCATATGTAAGCTGTCAAGCAAAATATCTGTATATTCAGCTGTGTGTGTGTGTGTGTGTGTGTGTGTGTGTGTATTTTTTTTTTTTGAGTCAGAGTCTCACTGTGTTGCCCAGGCTGGACCGCAGTGGCACACTCATGGCCACCGCAGCCTCGACCTGCTAGGCTCAGGGAATCCTTCAGCTTCAGCCTTCCAAGTAGCTGGAACCACAGGCATGCACCACCACACTCAGCTAATTTTTTTGATGTACTGTGAAGATACGGTCTCGCCAAGTTGCCCTGGCTGGTCTCAAACCCCTAGGCTCAGGTAATCCTCTCACCTTGGCCTCCCAAAGTGCTGGGATTACAGGTGTGAAACACCTACCCGGCCAATATATATATATTTAAGCTCTTTCATTGACTAGAATCAAGTTGTGAAAGAGGTTTGCCTACGTAGCTACATACACATAGATACACGTATGTAGTAAATTGAAGCGTTCAAATATATATTAAATATTTAGAACACTAATTATAAAGTATTTATTAACACGAAGCAACAATTTTTTATATGGATTGCAATTTTAGTCTCAAAGAAACAAAAGGTTTAAAAAGAGTTGTACTGAATGCCTATTATGTGCCAGACACTCTTTCGGAACTATTATTCACTTACCCCATGAGGTAGGCACTATTATCACTTTATGTTGATGAGGAAGCTGAGGTTCTGGGAGGGTAAACTAGCTCAGTTCTGTCCTAATTCTATGCTACTTTCATAACATGGAGAAGGAAAGTCTACCTACTAATTGTGATTTGGGCTAGTCACCTAACCTCCTTAAGCCTCATTTTCTTTTTTTTTTTGAGGTGGAGTCTCACTCTTGCTGGAGTGCAGTGGCACACTCATGGCCACCACGGTCTCAACCTGTGGGGCTCAGGCAATCCTTCCACCTAGCTGGAACTACAAGCATGCGCCACCACACCCGATTAAATTGTTGTTGTTGTTATTGTTTTATTGTAGAGACGAGGTCTTGCCAAGTTGCGCAGGCTGGTCTTGAACCCCTGGGCTTGGGCAATTCTCTCGCCTCAGCCTCCCAAAGTGCTGGTATTACAGGAGTGAGCCACCGTGCCCGGCTAAGCCTCATTTTCCACACATGTATAACAAAAGAACAGAAGTCCAAGGTTCTTCCAGATCTAAAATTCTACAATTTTATGAAAACAAATCATAATAATAGCAATCCCTTCTACTCCCAAAACCCACCTCAGCCTCATAAGCAACTCTTGTACTGAAAGAATGATAAACCCAACCCCTTATAAAAGGATACTTTTATACCTTGGCTGTAGCCTTAATATCTGTGATATCCACAAACCACTGCTTGCTGGCACGAATAACCACTGGTTTCTTAGTCCTCCAGTCATAGGGATAGCTGTGTACCAATTTTTCTTCTTTCAACAAATTCTTTGCAGTCTGAAGCATCTTTATAACTTAAAAAAAAACCCACAAATTTTTTTAGACATAATTTAATAGTACTATGAACATCCTAATAATGTTCTAAACTTCCAGGGAGTACTAAATCTGGAATCAAAGACATACTCTGGGTTATATCCTGGCAAAAAATAAAAGCAGGGATTGTAAAATCTTAATCAGACTCCAAACTATGCCACTTCTACAGCTCTTTACTTCAAAGGAAAGATGAACAGAACATACTTAGAATTCTCTGTTTGAAATTCAGAGTCATAATCTTCCATAACCTTAAAACGGTCTCTAGATTTCCCAGAAGAAACCAGTGGAGTGGGTTGAATTATGTCTCCCAAAAAAATCCTAACCCCAGTAACAGTGAGTGTGACCTCACATGAAATTGAATCTTTGAAGGTGTAATTAAGATGAGGTCACACTGCATTAGAGAAGGCCATAAATCCAATGACCAGTGTCCTTATAAGAAGAGAAGATACACAAAAAGGCACATACGAGTTAAAGAAGGCCATGAGACTACAGAGGCAGAGACTGAATTGATGCAGCTATAAACCATGGAATGCCAAAGATTTTCAGGAGCAACCAGAAGCTAGAAGAGGCAAATAAGGATTTTCCCATAGAATCTTCAGAGGCACATGGTCCTCCCAGTACCTTGATTTTAGACTTCTAGCTTCCAGAACGTGAGAGAATAAATTTCTGTTTTGTGCCAGCAAATTTATGGTGATTTTTAATAGTAGCCCTAGAAAAGCAATATATACCAGGTCTAATTAGCTTTAGTCTTAGTGTGTGTAAAAAAGGATATCATAGCATCTGGCCTCTGAATCTAGAAAGACAGTTCAAGATTGGAAGACTCCCAAGAACCTAATACATAAAACATACTATATGGGTCAGTTATTTACAAAGGTTATAAAATGAGTGGGGAATATTTGATTCACAATCAACACCTAGCCCCAAGATTGATTTTATCCTTGCACAAAAGTAATACTGCAGATTATTATCTTAGTAAAGCTAAGACTAACCTCACTCCCTGTTAACTCTCTTGGTTTGCATAAACAAATTAGAATAGCTTTGAAGAAAAAATGAAAAATTCCCAAACTCTATTCTAAACCATATGGCAAAACAAAATACAATTTTAGCTTTTAGTTTCTACTGAAAGTATAAGAAGGGAGAATACCTAGCACAGGTTATTGCTGGCTGCTTTTCAGAAAACATATATTTATGATACCAACAGATGCAATACTTACCCACATCAGTTCCCTCTTCAAGTACAGCCTTGTTTTGAAGATCAGGTCCTGCAACATCTGTAAAAATTCCACCTTCGTCCACTAAGCAATCCTACAAAGTGTCATTGTGAACAATTAAAATATAAAGACACTTTATCTTATGACAATATCTGGCAAAACAATACATATAAGACATCTTGTATAGCCTAGTCTCTCTCTACATAGAAATTTGGGTACTTAGTCAATAGGAATTTATATATTTTATACTTTTTAATCACCAAAGGCAAAATGTTTTATTAAAGCACATACCTAAAGTTTAGTAACAAGCTATACTAAAACATCTTTGAGCAGTCCTACTATTTACAAATCTATGGCAGTTGTTTCTTTTGAGAGTTACCTTTTAAATAAATGAAAAAACTTGCTAAGTGACTAAAGTATGTGTAAAATAAATTTAGAGAGAACATTCAGTTAAAACAAACTGTCCTTTTCAACTCTTTGGTAAAATCTATTTGCCATTTTTCAGGGACTGAAGGTAATTTGTATATTAACTTGATATATGAAAAAAGTATCTGAGAAGTGCCCCATATAATATATATCCTTCAATTCTAATTTTGTGTTGATTCTATGCTAATTCTGGGAAATCTTTCTCAATTAGTATGAATTACTGAAGATTTATCATATTGCACACCCCTAAGCATCCCAGTTTTTGATTACAAAAAATCATCATTATCTGTCCATTGGCACCAAAGTGAAGTCACATTTCCTCTTGGTAGACAAATTCCACATCTGAACATAGAATAAGTTAGGAAAAAATGACCCCTGTCTATTTTATTACTATTGTGATTCTGAGATCTAGGATTACTAACATTCTAGCAGTGAACAAAGCAAATGATTTCTATATAGCTAATTGAACCGTTAAAAAAAAATCATTATTATCAAAAAATAAAGATGTTAGGATTTATTCTGCAAGATGAATCATTAAAAAGAAAAAAGGAGGAACAGTACCATGGGCAGGTTGTGTTGAGATGCTACACTGTAATCTTCCATACCATGAGCTGGAGCTGTATGAACCAATCCTGTTCCTTTTGCCATGGTCACATGATTTGCAGGTAAAAGAGGAGAGGCTTTATCAGGAATTAAAGGATGACTACACGTGCCGTTTTCCAAATCTACACCTGTGGAGAAAGAAAGCCACTATTAAGAATCGCTTTATATGGGAAATCTATCTCCTTAAGCTCAGCAATAGAACATCAAGCTAAAAGTGTAGAATCCAGAACAAGATTGGCTGGACTCAAATCCTACGGCATTCAAGAATCTATAAAATGCAGATAATTATAGTTCCTACCTCAGAAGGTTGTTATGAGGATAAAACCAGAGCTAATGCAGTTTAAGTGTTTTGATACTCACTGTATCTACCACTTCATACTCTCCCTCAAGCCCCATAAACATCTCTAAATAATTAATAAGAAATAATATATATTTTTGTGAAAAAGAAAACCTACCCCATACAAATTGCTCTGTTTTAGCTGTCAAACATTCCTACTACTTTACAGTAGTAAGCTAGTTGATGCCAGCTTATTACTCTAGAAATGAGAAGTAGATATAATCCTCTGCAATGTGGTGGTTCAGAATGACAACCCAATAATTTTCTGCACAGTATTAATTTGAAACAATTATGAAATCTAGATAAAAGATCTTTAAATTTAACCTTAATACTTCCAAAAATCATGTGTTTAGCTTTTCTGATAACATCTAATTTGTCAATGAGGTCTCTTTTCTTGCCTTTGACATAAAAACCTTTTAAATTTTTATTAAGGTTTTCTTCTTTTTTGTTGGTTTTGTTTGCTTGCTTGTTTTTTTGAGTTGGAGTCTCACTGTGTCACCTAGGCTGGAGTGTAGTGGCACAATTACGGCTCACCACAGCCTCGATCTACTAGACTTGGGTGATCCTTCCACCTCAGTCTCCTGAGTAGCTGGGACTATAGAAAAGCACCACTACATCCAGCTAATTTTTAGATTTTTTTGTAGAGACAAGGTCTTGCTATGTTGCCCATGCTGGTCTTGAACTCCTGGGCTCAAGCAATCCTTCACGTCATCGATCTCCCAAAGTGCTGGGATTACAGGCTTGAGCCACTTCAAGCAGCCTAATTTTTGTTAAGGCTGTTTAAACTCCTAATTGGTCTGTATCTGAACTGATGAATTAAGAGGGTTTTCCTAATTTGCTAGACAGTCTTTCCATTTTTTGTTATCTTTATTCATATGATTGCTATCTTAGCAAGACACTCAAAGATATAGCATACCTAAGGATCAAAGATAAGTTTAAACTTGTCTACAATTCCATAGTTATATTCCAAAACCAGTCACTATTCCAGATGTCCCAAATTATAACTTACTAAGAATTCTTTTGATAGAAGAACTGCTTTTGAAATAATTTTCAGAATTTATTCAATTCTCTATTAAATCATATACTAAGAAATAAGTATATTTATTTCCTTCTTTGCTCCTTGTATTAAACAAAATAAAAACAATTTTAACAGTTATTTTTACATAAACTCTTACAAAGTAACTACTGGATATTTGCCAGAAACGGTTTTTTTATCTGTTGTACCTTAGTCATTGTTCACATTCTTCTATACTCCTAATATGTTTCATGTCTATTCTTCTTCAGTGTAATCAATGTGAAACATATTCTGGAATGGTAGAGGCTATATGTGTTTCAATTCACAATGAGCAATGTTCAGCTAAGTAGTGAACTCAAATTTACCCAAAATCAATTCAATATTTTTATGACTATGATAGTCAGAATATCTAAAAGTCTTCACCTGAAAATGTTGAAATAATCTCAAATGTTGTTTCTAAAGTAGAAGCAACAGATGCTATTTTATCTGCAGCCAGTATGTAGAGGTCTCCAGACTTGGAACATTTCACAACAGCATACCTAACATAAAATTTTAGGAGAGAATTACTAATAATGAAACAAGAAAAGTCACAGATATTTTAATTTTTATATCATTTTAGAAAAACTTGAAGATCAAAATGTACTATTTTTGAGGTGAGTGGATTGCCTGAGCCCGCGGGTTCGAGACCCGCCTGGGCAACTTGGCGAGACCTCATCTCTACAATAAATCAAAATTAGCTGGGCATGGTAGCGCACGCCTGTAGTTCCAGCTACTTGGAAGGCTGAGGCGGAAGGATTGCCGGAGCCCTGCAGGCCAAAGCTGCGGTGGCCAGGAGCGGCCACTGCACGCCAGTCTGGGCGACAGTGTGAGACCCCAACTCAAAAAAAAAAAAAAAAAAAAAGTACTATTTTAAAAATATTTCATAACTTACATCTCTATTTAATTTTTCCCAAAAAGCTGGATATAAGGTCTTAGGAGGAATCATCTAAAGCTTAATAAAATCTATATGAACATAATAGCTAAGTTACAATTCACTAAATTTTAAAAGAATAATAAAGATAAAATATACATAAAAAAATGCTAATGATGGAATAGATCCTATTTGTGGATAAAACGAAAAATGCAATACTGTACCTACTTTGATTCTGGCATATAGCAAACAGCTTGATTGGCTGGAATTGTCCAAGGCTGAGTGGTCCAGACTAAAAAACTAACAGGAGTCGAACTATCTGTGAAAAGAAAGTTGTAAATATGTTAGCAAATGGTATAATTCTGTAATGTTAATATACTCAAGCAACAAATTAATCTTACCTATGAGAGATGCCAGCTTAGGAGAAGGTTTCAAGAGAGGAAATTTTACATATATTGAACGACTGACATGCTCAGCATTATATTCAAGTTCTGCTTCGGCCAACGCAGTCCTAAGGGTTAAAAATATTAAACATAAAAATTTGGAAGTCTCACAAATTTATCCCCTTTAATTACCAAAAAAACCCCATAAATATACCTAGATGAGGGAGACCAAAACACAGGTTTGTAAGATCGATAAATCAAGCCCTATAAAAGACAAAGATATTATCTTAAAGCTGGTATTATATAGTACATACTTTAACACACTCAAAGGAAAGAAAAATACTTCATTACCTTATCATACATTTGGTAGAAAACTCTCAATTGTTTGGCCTCATATTTTCCATCAAATGTATAGTAGCAATTATCCCAATCTGCCATTATTCCCCAACGAATAAATGCTGATTTCTGTCTCTCAATGGCTGCTTTAGCAAATGATCTAGCTAAAAAAAAAAAAAAAAAAGGAAAAAAGAAAAGAAGCTTTTGAAATTCAACAAACTCGAATTCTCTAAGTACAGGTGCTGTATACAGTAAGACTATAAAAATTTTTTAATAGGAAGATAATTTAAAGATTAACAGTGTTCAGAAGATACCTGCAGCAAATTCTAAATTTAACTGAAATTTCAAAAGTTAAAATTTTATTACTGTCTTCTGTATTTTCCAGACTTTATACAATTTTCCAGACTTCACATTTAAGAAAAATAAGCTGGAAAAGTTAATTCTAATTATTTTTTAATTTAAAAAAAGAGAATAACTTTCATTTCATTATATATAAATTAAGCAAAATATCAAATCTAAGCCAATTAAAATACGTTTCACAAGAAAGTAAAAAAAAAAAAGAAAGTCACAATCATAACCAAATATATAATTGTATAACATATAAGATTCCTCCCTGGCTCAGTCTACTGAAAGAAAGGATCAAACAAGATAATAATTTTAGACATATGTATTTTATAATTTATTTCCAGTTTAGTGTCTGAAATGAGTCAACAAACCCTAACCAGCAGAATTTTTAAAAATTGCCGAAATAATAGTTTCATAAACTATAAACACTAAAAAACCACAATTGGAAATGCTCACGAAGTCTTTCATTCAATCTCTAAACATAAGTTCTCACAGAAATCAATTAAACCAAATCTGAATTTTCTGTGACACAAGAGGTTTACAATAGATGTGGTTATAACCAAAACAGAAGTTTCCTTTTAAAACCCTTAACTTTTCCAAGAAACCTAGGTGTTTACAAATTATCATTTTAAGACAGAGATTATTTACCTTTCTCTCTAATTTCCATAGCTGAAAGATTCTGAGCTTTTCCACCAAGTTCTGATAATACTTTTATTTCAATGGGCAACCCATGACAATCCCAGCCAGGAACAAAATGTATTTTGGAACCACTCATCATATGGTATCGATTGGCTATGTCTTTCAAAATCTGCAAAGATAAAATAATAATCATTACTCATACATAAAGCATGTGGCCTACAATTTATATTCTTTTATTAATTTAACATTATTTTAAAAAACTGAGAAAGCCCAAATTGAAAAGGTATTATATAACCTATTAAATGTACTAACTCAAATGCTGCATAAACACAGCATTTAAATACCATTAATTCCCCCAAAAGGAAATCAAAGAAATTTCAAAGAGAAAACCATTATGCCCAAAATTATAAACTTGTTTATAAACTTAAAGAAATTTTTTTTAGAAGCCCAAAACTTTTAAAGAATTATTTTGATCTTATAAAAACCAGAGTACAAAGAAGTCAACTATCCAGACACAGTGGATCATGCCTATAATCCCAGCACTTTGGGAGGCCAAGATGAGAGGACTGCCTGAGCCCAGGGAAGCAAGACAAACCTAGGCAACTAGGCAAGACCTCATCTCTACAATAAATTAAAAAATTAGGTGGGCATGGTGATGCATACCTGTAGTCCCAGCTACTCGAAAGGCTGAAGAAGGATCTCCTGAGCCCAGCAGGTCAGGGTGCGGTGGCCATGAGCATGCCACTGCACTCCAGCCTAGGCAACAGCGTAAGACTCTGACTCAAAAAAATGAATAAATAAATAATAAAAACCCAAATAAGTCAACTAGAAATTTCTTTTACTCTTATGAAAAAAATATTAACACAAATTATTCAGTATTATTTATATTTAGATAAGATATATTATAGAATGATTACAGAATTTATAATACACTCAGAGAATGGAATATTGGGGTTAACTTTTTCTGTCATTGACAAAAACTCTTACTAAAACAATAGACCTCTTCATTAGGTATAGTCCTATAACTGAATGGGGAAACCATAGGCAAAACATAGATTTGACTCCAAGTTCAGTTTCCTTCTTTCCAACAGGAAATAGTGCTCTGACCACTAGCCCAGTAGTCCACAAAATAATTTCCTCCTTTCCACACCTAACAAAAGTAGAAAAGATATTACACATTCCTCCCATCCCTTCTTTTAAAAACTCCAATTTCAAACTTTGAACCAAAAGACAAGCAGGAGCCTTTGGATCTGGATGGTAGTCACATGAGAAAAATTCGTCTAGCTATCTATTCTTAAGATTTGTTCACCTTACTACAGGTATATCATTTAAATCAATCAATATACAAATAACCTCCTTTCTACTTATCTCTACTGGAAATGATTAGTTTACTTGTTGTCTGTCCCTTTCCTATAAAAACATAAGCTCCGTGAAATCAGAGATCATCTGTTCTGGTGAATTCTAGCATGTAGAATGGTGTCTGACACTATTCAACAAATATTTACGAAATAGGCTGGGCACAGTGGCTCACATCTATAATCCCGGCACTTTGGGAGGCTAAGGTAAGAGGATTACTTGAGCCCAAGAATTCAAGATCAGCCTAGGTAATATAGCAAGACCTCATCTCTACAAAAAAGCCAAAAGATTAGCTGAGTGTGATGTAGTCCCAGCTACTCAGGAGGTTGAAGCGGGAGATTCCTTAAGCCCAGGAGTTCGAGGCTATGGTAAGCCACGACGATGTCACTGCACTCCAGCCTGGGCAACAGAGTGAGACCCCAACTCAAAAAAGAAAAAAGGTCAGGCACAGTGGCTCGTGCCTGTAATCCCTGAACTTTGAGAGGCTAAGTAGGAGAATTGCTTGAGCCCAGGAACTTGAGACCAGCTCGATCAACACAGCAAGACCTTGTCTCCATAAAAATTAAAAAAAAAAAGAAATAGACAAAAGACACAAAGAGACATTGCACCAAAGAGGAGCAACAGATGGCAAATAAATATATGGAAAGATGTATATCATTAGCCATTAAGGAAATGAAATGAAAACCACAATGAGATGTCACTCCACAACTATCATAATGGCTAAGATAGTGACAACTCCAAATGCTAGCAAGAAGGGAGAGAAGCCAGATCATTCATACATTACAAATAAGAATGTAAAATGGTACAGTCACACTGGAAACCATGTAGCATTTTCTTAAAAAATTAAACATGCAACTACCATACAACCCAGAAACTGCAGTCTTAGGTATTTATCCCAAAGAAATAAAATTTACATTCCCAAAAAAACTTGTATATAAATGTTTACTGCAGCTTTATTCATAACAACCTCAAACTGAAAATGGCTCAGATGTACTTCCACAAGTTAACGGTTAAACAAATGGTGGTATATCCATACCATGGAATATCATTCAGCAACAAAAAAGAATGAAACTACTGAAACACTCAGCAACTTGGATGACTCTCAAGAGAATTATGGTGAGTGAATAAAAAGTCAATTCCAAAGGTAATGAGCCATATGGTTTCAGCATTCTTAAATGATAAAAATATAGAAATAAAGAATATATTTGAAAGGGGTTGAGGCTGGGTGCGGTGGCTCAAGCCTATAATCCCAGCACTTTGGGAGGCCGAAGAAAGAGGATTGCCTGAGCCCATGGGTTCAAGACCAGCCTGGGCAACATGGTGAGATCTCGTCCCTACAATAAATCAAAAAAATTAGCCGGGTGTGGTAGAGCACACCTGTAGTTCCTGCTACTTGGAAGGCAGAGGCGGAAGGATCGCCTGAGCTCAGCAGGTCGAGGCTGCAGTGGCTGGGAGCATGCCACGCCACTCCAGTCTGGGTGACAGAGACTCCAACTCAAAAAAAAAAAAAAAAAAAAAAAAAAGAAAAGAAAAAAGGGGTTGAAAGGGGTTAAGAGAAGAGTGGGAGCAAGGCTATAAATGGGCAACATGAGGGATTCTTGTGGTGACAGAGAGGTTTTATATCTTGATTGTATCAATGTCAATATTCTAGCTATATATAATATAATATTGTATTATAGTTCTGCAAGATGTTACCAATGAGGAAAACAATGTATTATTTCTTAAAATTGTGTATGAATTTATACTTTGAATATAAAGTTTAATTAAAATTTTAATGAAATTGTTACCTAATAGCATACACTAATATAAATTCAAGCACTTCAATTTTCCCACAAAAATATATACATAAATGCCTTTTGGCCATCTGATGTAATTTGTCCAATAATTAAAAAGTAACTATCAAGCAGCAGAGCATAGTTTAGCAACTATGGAAGCAAAAAACAATATGAAGGAATGTGCAAGAAGTGTACTGTATCCCAAAATTTTAGAAGTTTTAAATACAATTTACTGCTTATACAATATGTAATACATAGCACATATCACTGCCACTCTAACAGCAGTAATGGCACATTCAGTTATCATATTTCTGGTTTTGAAAGTACAGATGTCCAAGGTCACTTCCTTTCCAAAACTTCCACTGAAATAAATATAAAGATCTGAAGAATGAATGAACAGATTGTGGTGTATCCTCTCAATAAAATGCTACTAAACAAATAAAAAAGAATCAATTATTGATACCTATATGAAAATGGATTTCTAAAATACTACCTTGAGAGAAGCCAGAAATAAAAGAATATATATGGTATGATTTCACTTATATGAAATTTTAGAATAGGCAAAAAATCTCCAGCAATAGAAACAAAGAGAATGGTTGTCTAAGGAGGGAAGTTGGATGGGAATAAGAGATTGACTTCAAAGGTGCATGAGGGGAAAAACTCCTGTGGTAATAGAATTATCTTCTATATCTTGCACTGGGAGGTGGTTATAACAACAGATGTTTAAAACTGTCAAAATTCATCAAACTGAATAATTTAAGGCTTGTGCATTTTACTTTATGTTATTCTAAAAAAAAAGAGAGAACAGTAAACTAATAACATATTACTTCAGTACTATTCAGGATGCCAATCTCCATTCAGATAAGGAGCTTTACACCATATTGTGAATCAACACAGAGCTTCCTTCACTGAGAGTCTTGCCACAAAAATAATTTCAGCTGAACTAAACCGTATGCTTAGTAACAAAGTTGATTTATTGTGGAGGTTCCATATTTCAACACAGGCAGACCTGTAACATAAAATTTGCTATCAGCAGTCATTCCGTCAGCCTGTGGGAAAAGGGAGAAAGGAAAGATAGAGCTTGGAGTAAAGCTTAAACTTGAAAATCCCTTTTATTCCTTTTAAATTCAAAGACATTTTGTATCTCATTTCATAATATGTTATGAACTGAATGTCTGTGTCTTCCTCTGCCAAATTCATATGTTGAAGCCCTAACCTCCAATTTAATGGTATTTGGAGATGGACCTTTGTGAAATAATTAGGGTTAGAAGAGGTCATGAGGATAAGACTTTCATGATGAGATCAGTACCCTTATAAAAAGAGAGAAGAGAAAAATCTCTCTTTACCATGTGAGGAGCCATTTCCAAGCCAGCAAGAGAGCCAAGATCAGTTGCTTCCTTGACCCTGGATTTCCCAAACTCCAGAAAATAAGATTTCTCTTGTTATGCCACTCAGTCTGTGATATTTCATGACAGCAGCCTGAGCAGACTAAAAGAATTCATGTTTTAATATAAAAATGTTTCGAATTACTTGCTAAATATCTTTTTTTCTCCCAAACTACAAGTAAAATTGACATTATAGGAAGATATACCATATGTACGCTGGTTGGAAAAGTAAAATCCAAGATCAGGGTCTCAGGCTGGGTGCCATAGCTCACACCTGTAATCCCAGCACTTTGAGAGTCCAAGGCAGGAGGACCGTGTGAGACTAGCCTAGGTAACAATGCAAGACAAAAAAATTTTAAAAACCAGCCAGGTGTGGTGATACACACCTATAGTACTAGCTATTCAGGAGGCTGAGGAGGGAGGACTGCTTGAGCCTGGAGGTCAAGGCTGCAATAAGCCATTACTGCACTGCTGTACTTCAGCCTAAGTGAGACTCATAACACTGGGGTCTCATACTGCTTTAAATGAATCAATCACATCCCTGCCTCCTATCTTAAATAGAAAAACAAAATTTAATTTATGAAAATACTAAAATATATCTATTGTGAATACTGAATAATGTATAGAAAAATATTACACGTCAATTTGTCTATGAATGAGCACTTCTCAAGGCATCTTACAGCTCCTTACAAGTACATGACTATAATAGGTAAAAGGGAAAACAATTCTCGCCTGACTAGAGCATAAGGACAAGACATATCTTTTTTTTTTTTGAGTTGGAGTGTCACGCTGTCGCCCAGACTGGAGTGCAGTGGCTGCTCCCGACCACTGCAGCCTCGACCTGCTGGGCTCCGGGGATCCTTCTGCCTCAGCCTTCCAAGGAGCTGGAACTACAGGCGCGCACTACCACGCCCGGCTAGTTTTTTCTTTTGATTTATTGTAGAGATGAGGTCTCACCGAGTTGCCCAGGCGGGTCTCGAACCCGCGGGCTCAGGCAATCCACTCACCTCAGCCTCCCCAAGCACAGGATTACAGGCTGAGCCACTGAGCCTGGCTGGAAAAGAAGTTTTGATAATGAGGAAAAAGGAGGAGAAACAGATTTAGAGCATGGGGCACCATGAGGTGGGTTTTCAGAGTTTTTTGTTTTGTTTTTGGACAGTGCTTTGTTTTCAGATTGTTGGAAGAGAATGGCATTAGGGATCCAGGTTTTTAAAGATGACAGAAGAGGCAAGAGCAGGTAGAAGAGCTGCAGAACTCCCTTGTAATGTCACTGGGGGCTGAGGCTATACTTCCTCCTAAAGGTCTGGCACTGTTGTCATTCAACTGGACTCATTCCTGCTTCCTGAAATGCCCTGAGTGACAATGGGGAGAATGATATCCTAATGAATAAGCTCTGTGACGACTCACAGAAAAATCAAAAGGCAGATATTTTATCAGGAAATGGCCCAACAGAAGGCAAGAACAGACTATGCCTATGTGCCTTAGTGACAATTAAGTTAATAAATACAACAGTTACAACAAAATACATTTTAAAATTTGTCTTATAAAATGATGCGTAATTATTTCTTCTTTGCTCAATTCAGGCAGTCTGAGCTGTTTCCTGGTTTAGAGTCATATCAGTCAAACCTAGCACACTTTCTGTTTTTTATGCCTCCTGTATTAGTCAGTGTTCTCCAGAGAAACAGAATAGGATCTCTTTCTCTCTCTCTCAAAAGAGATTTATTATAAAGTATTCACTCATGTGATTATGGAGGCTGGTCTGCCTCTGAAGGCTAGAAACCCAGAAAGTTGATGGTGTAGATCAAAGGCCTGAAAGCAGAGAGCTGATGGTGTAGATTCCAGTTCGAGCCTGAAGGTCTGAGAACCAGGAGTGCTGAGGGCAGAATATCCACATCCCAGCTCAAGCAGTCAGGCAGAGAGCGATTCCAATCTTCCTCTGCCATTTTGTTCTACTCAGGCCCTGAATGGATGGGATGATGCCCACCCACACTTGATCCATATTTGCTTTCCTCAGTTCACCAATTCAAATGCTAAGCCT
Source organism: Tarsius wallacei (assembly GCA_963574415.1). NCBI lineage: Eukaryota > Metazoa > Chordata > Mammalia > Primates > Tarsiidae > Tarsius > Tarsius wallacei. Next base: position 14,863 of record CAUYQG010063473.1, read on the forward strand.
CGCAGACAGCCTCAGATACAGTGTTTAACTAGGCATCTGGGAATCCTGTGTCCTAGTCAAGCTGACACATGAAAATAACTATCACATCTACATAACAGGAAGTAATGGCAATCAATGTATAAGTAATTACATGAACCAAGTTAGAGTCATCTTACCATGGACAACAACCTATTGATGGCCACTGCCCGCTGTTGGGCTTCTATATGAGGCATTTCATTCTGAATTACTTGGTCTGTGATTCCATGAGGAAACTGGTGACATAATTCTATGATCCTAGAAACAAAGGCATTAATGTTATTCTTCACGTTTAACTGTCTCAAGAGGCAGTATGGGAAAAATACAAACAGAACAGTTTGAAATTGTGCCCTTTTCACATTTGGCAGACTATCTGGGTTTCTATGATGGTTCTGGATCAATGCATGTTGGAAAGTGAGAAAGATGATTTCTAAATACACGTTTATGTTATTATTATTTAAGGGGAATATTTCTTTTCCTAACGTGAACTTTAAATTAGCACAAAACACAGGAATACTTTACATTAGTGAAGACACAAGAAAAATAGTAAAGCTAAAAGACTTCCATGTTCTCAGATGGAAAAAGTATCACAAAGTTGGTCTTAAGTCTGTAAGCAGAAGGCCAATGCTGACACTTTTGGTGGGAAGCCAAATGTGTTCACCACAACGGGAATTATCTCTATCAAACAAAAGCCCAAATCTTCATCCTGGCAGTAGGCCCAATATATGTGTTACTAGTAATGGTTTGAGATAGTTGGGGTCTCTTAAAACTATGTGATAACCTAAGAATAGCAGCGCCCTGGAAGCGAATATAAAATTGGGAGAGGCTTTAGGTGTCCTGGAAGCCTAGAGTTCAATTCTTCACTGAACCCTCTGGCTTAACGCGCTTCCTAATCACAAACTGCACCCTAACGCCGCCCGAACGTTTTGTCGTGGGCGTTTCCTTAGTGACAAGGGCCATCCTGGATCAGAATACGTATCCACAAGTACTATGGGGAAAAAAACGTGGGACTCTTCTCGAGGCACTGATCACCTCATGCAGGAAGCAAAAGCATCATCACAACTTCCCCCAAAGCACCAAGGCAGAGCCAGCTACAGAGTTGCAAGCCGTCAAACCCGTTGTGAACTCGTAAAGAGCTCTGCCCTCCGAAGGCGGGAGGGGAGGAGGAAGAGTCCAGAACCCCGCCATCACTTTCATGCGTGCTCACCCAACCCGATCCGGTCTCTACCGAGGGCTCCTGGAAAAAGGGTCCGGCTGTCCCAGTAACTGGCCGCCTGCGGGGAGTCCCGAGCCTCACTGGTTACCTGTTTTCTATTTCAACTGGATCCGCGTCGGGCAACTGCACCTTCACCTTCACCTCAGCCATGAGCGCACAGTTTCCAGCCCCAGTGGGAAGAGATGCACGCAGTAGCGGGAGGGCGAGCCGGGAAACCCGGAAAATCAGTGGATGATAGCACAAGCCTGGGGCCTTTTTCTTTGCGTCGTAGTGGGTCCTTCCTTGTCTGTCGGCTTGAAGTGGCCAAGGCGTGCCTGCTTCTGCCAACTAGCCGGCTCCGCTGCAACTTCTTATTCTTGTTTTCTAGAATGCCAATACCCATCAGACGAAGGAGGCTGGTTCTCTCATTCTAAGTTGAGACCCCAACTTTGAGCACTTTGCAATCTCTGTGAAGGCATATTCTTGGAGGCCTACGGTAAGCCTTGGGAAAGGAGAGCCAGGAGTTAGGGGCGGGACTGGTTGCTAGGAAGCTGAATTTTCACCAATCATCTGCCAGATGCCAGTGGGCGGGCAAGGCTCCCAGCGTCTCTGGTAACCTGGGCGGCGGCGGAGAGGCAAGAGGCGGTGAGAGGCCGCGACCGCGTTGGGGGCGGCAGAGGTGTCTCGGGGGTCCTGATCCCGGTCCCCGCAGCTGGAGGAGAAGGAAGGACTCCCTCACTCTAGCCGAAAGGATTCAGGCGTCCCTGCTAGCCCCCGCTGAGCCAGGGACGAGGGCCAGACGGGGTTCCGATCCAGGTGGCGAGGGAGGGGTCTAGGTGGAGGGAGTTGGGGTTTGGGAGTGCTGTTGACGACACGCTGCCGTTTGAACCTAGCGGACCGGCCTTCTTCTCGATCCCCGTTGCATGGGTCACATTGACCGCCTCAGCTTCCCAAGGGCAGCTATCAGTTGCCACTCGAGAATGTCTCCATCTCCGACATCTTTTTTGTTGAGTTGGAATCTCACTCTGTCGCCCAGGCTGGAGGGCAGTGGCACACTCACGGCCACCGCAGCCTCGACCTGCTGGGCTCAGGCAATCCTTCCGCCTCCCCCTTCCAAGTATCTGGAATTACAGGCGTGCGCCACCACACCCAGCTATTTTTAAAATTTATTGTAGAGACGAAGTCTCACCATGTTGTCCAGGCTGATCTAGAACCCGTGGGCTCAGGCAGTCCCCTCCCCTCCGCCTCCCAAAGTGCTGGGATTACAGGCGTGAACCACCTGACATATTTTTATTTATAATTAATTTTTCCACTATTTGTATTTTAACTGCCTCTCACTTGAATGGAAATGCGACTGTAGCCAGTTCCCCTTAAGTCCAGCCATACTTCTGTAGGGGCCATTGCTGTGCTGTCAGGATCTGCAGTTTATGTTCTTGGCCCTCGATCTGGAGCCATACAATAAGGCATTTATGTTTGCCTCTTAAATATATTTGTCCCACTTTTGGGAGTACAGTTTGTGACAAAACTCAAACTGCAAAGATGTTCAGAGCAGTATTATTATTAGAACTGCAACAGCCAACACTAAAAAGAAACTATAAATAGCCTAAATGCCCAACCACAAATTGACAATTAAGATTATGTAAATACACAGAAAACCCTACGGTAATAAAGTGAAGGTGCAAGAAGTAGACTAAATGAATGCATATGTAGATTATAATTGAATAAAACCTGTGTGTCCATAATCATTATAATTTGAAAGGCAATACAGAGATGAAAATGATTGTTGAGTTAAGGTGAGGGTTGGTTTTTTCCTTGAAATCTTTGCATTAAAAATTATGACAACCTTCCCCGCAGACCCTCAAAAGGACCAGTAAGGCCTTCATACTGGTAGTTAATTACTAGGATTTATGAATACAGTAGATAGAGTGGAAGACTTGTTCTTGTTGGTCACTGCTTATATTTGTGTCAACTTCTTTCCACCAAGAAGTGATTCTCTGCAGTCATTCTAAAGCATCTTTACAGCTTTCAAATACAAGAACCACTGGGGTGACAGTTGCAGGGCCATAAACCTGGAATTTTCCCAAGGAGTTGGCTCTAAGTTAACATTTTGTGGTACATGCAGAGTTATCTCTATTCCACTTGTGTAATAACTTTCCCTGAAGCCAAGAGAGGTGGCACACTAATCAGAGGCAGGAAAGGGTGATCATGATCCAGAGGAAACTCAGGTCAGAGCATTAGTGATGGTCTCTGTTCTGCTTTACTCATTTAATTTGCCCTTTTAAAGTAACTCCTTTCCCCTCATCTCATTTTTTCATGCTCCTTTCTGAGGTAAGTATTTAGAAAGTCAAAACCCCACACAAGACTTCAACAGCGAAAATACAGCTGAAATGTAATAATTATTTCAATTTAAAATTGGATACTGTTTGTAGTGGTGTATTAACAATTTTCCTTCACTTTTACTAGTTTTGCTGCATTTAAATAAGGTGCTGCTCTTTAGCTTTTGTGTTTGTATATAGGTGCACGTTGGAATTTATTTGTATATATATATTTTGATATACGAAGAGAAAAATGACTGCTGGTTCAGTGTGTGTCCCCCAGATCATACCACTGCGAGTGCCTCTGCCTGGAAAAGCTAGCCATGAAATTGATAACAATACACTTTTGGAAATGAAATCAGGTAGGAGTCACATGTATTTGAAATTGTTTAAAATAACATTGTCATGTTCCTTGTGTTCATCTGATTGCTCATTTATCTCTGCATAATTTCTAACTCAGGACTTTGGAACGTTTGTAAACTTTCAAAATTGAAACAGTGTTGCACTTTGAAGTTTTCTAGGGTGGTGTATGTTCAGTTACTTCATCTATAAAATGAATATAGAATAGGACCTACCTCATAGGATTGTACGGATACAATGAGCTCATTTAGATTAAAACAGTTATCTCTGGCCAGCCTTTCATTTACATAGGTTCATAGTTGCAGCAATACTTTGGTTCACCTTTGCCAAGCTGGGATGTCTTAGTGCTTCCTCAAACTTCTCCAAGATGCTCATTATTTATCTGGAATAATAAATTTGATCTACTAACATAGGCTTTCCTATCTGATAGGTAATAGATTGAATCCCAACTTTGACAACTTCTAGTGACTTTGGGCATATTACTCTTAGCCTTTCTGCATCTCAGTGTCCTCATTATAAGGCAGGAATAATAACATCTACCACGTAGAGCCATTGTAAGTTTTACATGGGCTGGTGTATATGTGAGGTGCACAGGGCTTGACTTTTTGATTCCTGAATTATGCTTCTGTCGATGTCCTGTTGGAGAGGAAAAAGCATAGTAGTCTAAGAACATGAACTATGGACCCAACCTAGCTGAAGTCAAACCAAGTTTCTTAATCCCTCTGGGACTCAGTTACCTCATCTATAAAATGGGTATAAAATAGGACCTATCTCTTAGTGTTGTACAGGTACAATGAGCTCATTCATGTAAATCAAGTGCTGGCTCAAAGAAAGAACCAAATTATTGTTAGTTATCACTACTCATTTCTACAATATATGTAAAATCTCCTTCAATAACTGACCTATAGTCATATTCAGGGAATTTCTACTTTTGTGTTAATTACAGTTATCCTGTTTTGGGTTTTTCAGACACCCCTGATGTCAGTATATATTATACCCTGGATGGCAGCAAACCTGAATTTCTAAAGAGAATTGGTCATGGTGAAAATAATACATTTAAGTATATAAAGCCTATTACTCTGCCTGATGGAAAAATACAAGTTAAAGCTATTGCAGTCTCTAAGTAAGTTAAGAGCACAGTGACTAAACTCATTTATAATATAATAACATTGCGTTCTAATTTTATATATTTCTTCCTATGAGAATCAGTGCTGCATGAGAAGGTCACAAAAAGTTATTTTAATTTCAGAGTCTGTATGTAATATTTGTTTTTTCCTTGCCTTTTATTGAGGTATACTATAAAGCGCACAAGTCATAAGCTCAATGAAGTGTCATGGACATTAATTACATTTCTGTTTTGAATTCCATACTGAGGTTTTGGGAAGGAAGAGCCTTTCCAGGGCTGGGGGCCTCCTAAGAGCTTCATCTGCCTCTGAAGAAAACACTGTGTTTAGTAGATGGCCTTTTAATTCTCCAGGGTGCAGCCTGCAGCCACCATCATCACTCTCTATTTCATTATGTATTGACTTAATTGGCCTCCAAAACCACTATCATTTCAACTTGTTTGACATCGAATACCTTATTTTTTCTTTATCCTTTTTCCCACTCGGTGACTTTTCCCCATTTTCAAATATAGAAACACCACTTAACTTGGCAGCCTTCACCATGTGTTGTAGAGAAAAAGACTTGAACACTTGGCAAGCCTGTGGGGCTTTTCCAGCAAAACAGGTTTGACCACATTTTAGGAACATTTTTAAGCTCCAAACCAAATGCAGTACCTGGCTAGCCAAGGTACCTTAAAAAGACTCTCCAGGCTCCCCCTGCTGGCTGAACTGCTCATGGCTTTCTGAGGAAAGCTACTTCAGCACCAAAGATGACTACTTTGTCATCTGAAAATTAAAACAAAAATAAAGTAAAATGAAACAAAACAACCTCTTTAAACACACTATTATTATTTATTAAACATCGAAGTGTGTGGACTTTTCTCACCTGTCAAACCTTTTCTGTCAAAACAAGTACTCTCAGTTATTTAAAAAATTAATACTCTGGTGCCTATCTTTGTTTTTCTTTTTCTTTTCTTTTCTTTTTTTTTTTTTTGAGTCAGAGTCTCAGTCTCAGTCTCACTCAGCCCAGGCTGGAGTGCAGTGACACAGTCATGATTACCGCAGCCTTGACCTCCTGGGCGATCCTTCCACCTCAGCCTTCCAAGTAGCTGGAACTACAGGCGTGCGCCACCACGCCTGGCTAATTTTTATTTATTGTAGAGATGAGGTCTCACCAAGTCACCCAGGCTGGTCTCAAACCCCTGGACTCAGGCAATCTTCTCCCCTCTGCCTCCCAAAGTGTTGAGATTATAGGCGTGAACCACCACACTCGGGGGACAGCTTCTTTACAAGCTACAAGTAGTAGTAAAATGAAGTAATTTGATGACTAACTTTGTAGTTTGAAGGAGTTAATGAAGTTTTTGAAAGAATCTGAAAAATAAGGTCATTCTTTATGCCTCTCGCCATCCTGTGTGTCTATTCTGTTTATTCTGGAAAGTACTGTTAGTATTTCAAATGTGCTCAGCTTAGGGAAAGTATACCAAAAAATTTAAAAAATTTTTGAGTTTTCAACCCAACTTGTATAGATTTATGATAAAATCATTTTTTTTAACGGAAATTATACTGTTTACTGTTTCATGAAAGTCTGTTTCTAAGAACTTAAGGTTATTAGTTTCTTTCTTTTTTCTTTTCTTTCTTTCTTTTTTTTTTTTTTTTTGAGTTGGAGTCTCATTGTTGCCCGGGCTGGAATGCAGTGGCACACTCATGGCCACTGCAGCCTTGACCTATTTAGACAATCCTTCCGCCTTAGCCTTCCATGTAGTTGGAACTACAGGCACGTGCCACCATGCCCAGCTAATTTTTTGATTTATTGTAGAGATGAGGTCTCACCAAGTTACCCAGCCTGCTGTTGAACCTTGGGCTCAGGCCTCTCACCTCTGCCTCTCAAAGTGCTGGGATTATAAGCATGAGCCACCGTGCCTGGCTGGTAATTAGTTTCTTATTAAGGGACAGAGAGCTTTACATGAGGCTGTTAACAGTGGAAGCTCATGAACATATGAAAAGGAAAATTATGGTCATGAAGGTTTGAATTACATAGAAAAACATTTATAATTGAAAAAATTAAGATGCAAACTTATACTATATTATTTTAACTATGTTTAAAAAATGCATCAAGAAAAGACTAGAAGAAAACATGCCAAAGTTTAGCCTTCATTGCCTCTGGTGATACAATCATGCATGTTTGCTTTTTTCTTATAGGTAATTTTTAGTTTCCAAAATTTAACAATGAGAATTACTTCTGTAATAAGAAATAGGGCCGTGGGAACCAACGGGTTCAAGACCAACCTGGGAAACTTGGCAAGACCTCATCTCTACAATAAATCAAGAAAAATTAGCTGAGCGTGATGGCACTTGCCTGTAGTTCCAGCTACTTGGAAGGCTGAGGCAGAAGGATCGCCTGAGTCCAACAGTTCGAGGCTATGGTGGCCATGAGTATGCCACTGCACTCCAGCCTGGGTGACAAAGTGAGATTCTGACTCGAATAAAAAAAAGAAAAGAAAAGAAAGAAAGGAGTAAATTACAAAGTAAAGGATGTCTGAAGTTATAACATAACCAGTGCTTCTCAACCTTGCCTGCTAAATCAGTCAGCAATTGCTGTATAACAAACTACTCTAAAACTCACCACAGCCTAAACCTCCTGGGCTCAATCCTTTCACCTCAGCCTCCTGAGTGGCTGGGACAACAGGCATATGCCACCACACCTTGCTAATTTTTTTTATTTTTTTGTAGAGATGACATTTTACTATATTGCACAGGCTGGTCTTGAATTCCTGGGCTCAAGCAATCCTCCCACCTCAGCTTCCCAAAGTGCTGGGATTACAGGCATGAGCCGTTGTGCCCGGCTGTAGTCATTTTTTGCCTCTTGAGCTGGATGGTCTAAGAAAGCTTGACTCCCGTGTCTCGTGGTTGGTCCTGGCTATTGGCTGAGCCCTGTGTCTCCAGCCTGAGTTTCTTTATGTGGCGTCTCAGTTCCGAAAGCAGTAAGAGAAAGGCCAGGTCCCAACATCCGGATGCTTTTCTAGTCTCTGCTTGTGTCATGCGCTAACATTTCATTGGCTAGAGCAAGTCACATGGTCTCACCCAAAATCAGTGTGGGAGGGGCTTCTACAAGGGCGCAAATACAGGAGGGCATTCTGTACCAGGGCCCATTAGTGTACCAATCCATCAGGTGCACGTTGCAGAGTCCCCATACCCAGGTCACACCCCAGACCAATTAAATAACAGTCTCTTAGGGTGGAAGCCAGGTATCGGTATTTTTCAAGTTTCCAGGGGATCCCAATATGTAGCCAAGATCAACAGCAACTAACATAAACCAATGAAAAAATTATGCTTCCATTTATAGAAATTTGACAGCTTTTTGGAAGGATATTTTTACGAAAGCATGATAGTCTAGGATAAAAGAGCAAGAATAAAGACATTGTCATCTGTCTTTCTGAGCCATGAGCTGGGGGGCGGGTGGGGGTGCTGCAGGAATCTGGTCACCAGTTTTGATTACCATTTCTCAACCTTCTAAGGTCACAAGGCCCTTCTAAATAATTTAAGTTATTGCCAAACTAGATTTGGGCTTTTCTTTTTTTGAGTTGGAGTCTCACTTGGTCGCCTAGACTGGAGTGCAGTGGCTGCTCCCGGCTACTGCAGCCTCGACCTGCTGGGCTCCGGCGATCCTTCCGCCTCAGCATTCCAAGCAGCCGGAACTACAGGCGCACGCTACCACGCCCGGCTAATTTTTGATTTATTGTAGAGACGAGGGCTCGCCAAGTTGCCCAGGCGGGTCTCGAACCCGCGGGCTCAGGCAATCCACTCACCTCAGCCTCCCAAAGCGCGGGATTACAGGCTGAACCACCGAACCCGGCTTGGGCTTTTCTTAGAACTTCATGTCTGTCTTTTGGGTAACTCCCTGTTGTTTCTGTGATTTACTGCACCGGTAGGTCTACTTTCCAGCCCACAGGGTGCTCGGGTCTGTTGTGCCTGGTCAGTCAGGCAAAGGTCATGTACCAATAAGAAAGATGTCTGAACACTTACCCTATTTTAATTTAGATCTGCCTACAAGAAACTTATCTATGTCTAACCTGCTCTGAGTAACCTGCCTCACAGTGTCCTAGTGACAAGGAAGAAACTTGATGCTATGCCCCTGTCACCATGATGCCTTGATGCCTACCCTAGACTGCTTACGCCTTATTACTTCTGTCTTGTTTAAGCCACTGTTGTTTTGGTTCTGTGTTACAACAGCCAAGCTTTTTTTTTTTTTTTTTAACAGAATCTCACTCTGTGGCCCAGGCTGGAGTGGAGTGGCCTGATCTTAGCTCACTGCAGCCTTAAACTCTTGGGCTCAAACAATCCTCCCACCTCAGCCTGGGACTACAAACATGCACCACCACACCTGGCCACTTTTTCTTATTTTATAGAGATGGGATCTCACTATGTTGAGGCAGGAGGATTGCTTGAGGCCAGGCTGGTCTCAAGCTCCTGGCCTCAAGCAATCCTCCCATCTCGGCCTCCCCACATGCTGGGATTACAGATGTAAATCACTATGACCAACCCTATATCTTGATACACGAGGACATATATCAAGCAAATACTTACAGAGGGCATGATCAAAAGTACAGGGCATCATCAAGGCTGACAATGTCAAGTGTCAGCGAGTATGTGAAGAAACTGGAACCCTCAGCTAATGCTGGTAGGAATGTAAAATGGAGCAGCCACAGTTTGGCAGTTTGTAGAAAGTTAAACATATGCTTACCATATGACCCAGGAGTTCCGCTCCTGGGTATCTACCCAAGAGCAATGAAAACATGTCTACACAAAGAACATGTGAAGGTTCATAGCAGCATTATTCATAATAGCCCCAACCAGAAATAATCTAAATGACTATCAACTGGAGACTGAACAAACACATTGTGGTGTATCCATAAAACAGAATACTACTCAACAATAAAAATGAATGCATTGCAATAACATGAATGAACCTCAGAAATGATAAGTGAAAGAAGTCAGTAAAATGATGACATATGTATGATTACATTTATGCTACATTTCTAGAAAAGACAAAACTAAGCAGATTACTGGATGCCTGAGATGGAGATAGTAGCAAGGAGTGACTGCACCTAGGCACAAGGGAATTCTGGGTGATGGAAGTGGTCTAAAATGGATTGTGGTGATAGTTGTACAATTATATAAATTTCTTAAATCTCCTTGAACTAGGTACTTAAAATAGGTAAATTTTATGTCATGTAAAATATACCTCAATAAAGCTGTTATAAAATAAGGAGTATAGGTGAGTTCTTTGGTAACAAGGTGAAATCACCACTAGTTTTTAGTCATGGGCACCTCTACAGTATTCTCTTATGGAACTCTTATTGTGTTAGAGAAGTAAAAGATGAATTGTGAAATATTATAAATACATTGAAAACATGATAATATTTGAGGAATAAGTTATAAAATCTACCAGAGTAGCATATATTATGCTGCCTACCACTGAGATAACAAAAATGCTCTTGACTCACAATGAACGATACCTGGGTAATTGCATTTTTCATTTTAGAATAGTTTGAGGCATACGGTATGATATCTTTTCGATGAATGTGGTAGATAGTCTCCAAAATGACCCCCAATAAGCCCCACCTCCCAGTGTTCACACCCTTTTGTGGCCTCTCCACTGGCCTTTGGCCTGCCTTTGACCAGTAGAATGCTTCAGAAATGATGCAAAGTGTTTCTTTTCCTTCTTCCTTCCTTCCTTCCTTCCTTCCTTCCTTCCTTCCTTTCTTTCTCTCTCTCTTTCTTCCCTTCCCTTCCCTTGCTTCCTGTCCTTCATCTCCCTCCCTTACTTCCTTTCCCTCCTTCCCCTCCCTCCCTTTCCTCTCTCCCTCTTTGTTTCTTCCCTCCTTCTTCCCTTCTTTCCCTCCTCCCTCCAATTCCTCCCTCCCTCTTTCCTTCTTCCTTCTTTCCTCTCTTCCTTCCCTTCCTTCCCTCCCTCGGCCTTCCTTCCCTCCTTTCCTTTCCTTCCCTTCTTTTCCTTCCTTCCCTCTCTCCATCCCTCGTCTTTCTTTCTTCCTTCCTTCCTTCCTTCCTTTCATCCCCTCTCCCGTCTTTCTTTCTATGTTGCCAAGGCTGGTCTCAAACTCCTAGACTCAAGCAGTCCTTGGGCCTCAGCCTTCCAAAGGCCTGAGATTACAGGCATGAGCCACCATGCCCGGCCAGCTGCAAAGGATTTCTAAAATTGTGAGAAATGTTGCAGTTTCTGCTTTGGTCTCTTGTAACTTAAACACTGAGGGAAGCAAGCCACCGTATAGGAGATCTGGCTGCTGGACTTCCACACTGTGAGGAAGCCCAAGCTCACCACATGGAAGTGGGGGCGGGACAGAGAGACAGATAGAGACACAGACTGAGACAGTGAGAGAGACTGTTCCAGTTAGCCCAGCCCAGGCTCTGCAGATATGAGGGAAGAAGCCATCTTGAATATGTAGCCCAGCTTGAACCTCCGTTGACTTCCACTCCACTGAAAGCAACACACAAACAAGCTCAAACGAGAACTACCCAGCTGAGCCCAGCCAATTCATAGATTTCTGTTTTCAGGCATTATGTTTTTGGATGTTTTGTACACAGCAATAGACAGCCCAAGTGGAACAAGGCAAGGAAAGACTGTAGAAATTATATTTTGACTTCTCCAATTTGAAAGGTAATAAATTTACGCTAGACTAGGGGACTATAATAAAGTCCTCTTAATTGCCAGCCACCTTTTCTTTGAAGCTTTGTGTAACAGACTTTTTCTTTTTTTACATAATTTTTAGAGACTGCAGACAGAGTGGAATTGTAACAAAGGTGTTTCAGGTGGACTACGAACCACCAGATGTTTCCTCTGAAGACAGTGTTGAAAATGTTCTCAAAAGCTCTTCAAAGCAGGCAAGTAATGAAACTATAATCCATCCCGATTGCCACTGTATTTTTGGTCCCTCCTTTCTCAGTGGGCACGTTGTTCCTTTCATTACATGAGCTCTGCTCACAGTCAGGTCCTTATAATTGAAGTCAGTATCAACCATTGTGAAGCATTGTCACTGATTTTCCAGCCTGTGGTCAGTTTCTCTCCACCCTGAAGATTAGAATTCCTACCCAGCATTGCTGACTATGCTCCTATGTTTTCGGTGGCTCTTTCTTACCAACTGAAGAAAGCTGAAACCTTTAGCCTGCCACCCACACAATCAGTTTCTGTCCTTGGTCAGCCTTTCTAGCTTTGCCTGTGACCCCTCATCCGTACTTTATCTAAGCTAAGCTGCGTGTGCTGTGCTCTGTCACTGCTCCTTTTGCACCCAGGCCTTCTTTTATAAACTGCTTTGATTATGGGATTGCTCTGCTCCTTTCAGCTCCAAGGTGGCAGGGAGCATGACTTCAATACTCATTGACTTGCACAGAGATAGGCAGGGGAGGGTGATGAGTGTGTGTTTATTGAATAGATGTCTCAGGTTAGTAGAAGTCTCAGTGGGCACAGACTTCTGTTATGTTGAAATCTTCATTTCCAAATATCTGCAAAACCTCATGTCTTTGGAGGGTCAACTAGACCAATCTAAGAAGGATGCTGGAAACTTTAGTCTCCAAGTGAGGGCATCAGTGAGAAGAGTTAAGAAGCAGGACCGGAGGACATACTAGCCTGTGGTAGGGCAACCAGCCAAGAGGTCTCTGTCATGGAGATCTTATTGGAAGTGGCATAGGAAGTTTGTAGTTTGTCCCTTAAGTCCAGCTATGGACCTAGGGCCAGAGAGGAAGGTATGGGACCAAAGCATTTGGGTGCAGGTGTGGGGTGGGGTCAAGTGTGCTCAAGGCAGGGATCTACACTGGGCAGGAATGGCAGAGGCTGAGCCCACCTGTGCCAGCAGGTGCTTAGGCTTGAATCAGGTGTGAGGGACAAAGTCCATGGAAAAGAACATCCAGAGAGGAGTGTTTAGGGCCTATGTGTGGGCAGGGAGTGTGCAGAGTCTGATCCTGGTCTGGCCTCACCCTATCTTTGCTCCTTGGGTCTGGTGGTCCTTCTGTTATTACTCAGGCAGTCATGTTTGCAACATCCTGCCCACATGTGCTGCTCCCTGCCTCCTGTCTTGCTGCTTGACCTAGTGGGGCCTACCACACAGACAAGCTGCTGACCAAGCAGCCCAGCACAGATACAAGCTACACATTTCCAGAGTGAAGTGAAATGGGTCACTTGGTAAAAACTTCTGTAGACCCTTTCAAGTAAGAAATGCACACCATGACACTGCCTCTATCATGTAACTTCTACTTTTTTCTTTTTTTTGAGTTGGAGTCTCACTCTGTTACCCAGGCTAGAGTGCAGTGGCCATAAGCATGCTGGGCTCAGGCAATCCTTCCACCTCAGCCTTCCAAGTAACTGGAACTATACACATGCACTACCCCTACTATTTATTGTAGAGACGAGGTCTCAGCAAGTTGCCCAGGCTAGTCTCAAACCCCTGAGCTCAGGCAATCCACTTGCCTTGGCCTCCCAAGGTGCTGGGATTACAGGCTTGAGCCACCACACCCGGCCAACTTCCACTTTTCACATTCTAAATGGGTATAATCAAGTGATTGACAGGCAATCTCTTCCTTCCTAGGAATTACAAAATGGATTCATTGGATCAAAACTAAGGAGGAAATACAAGAATGCTGAAAACAAACCTAGTTGGAATGTTAATCTTAGCAAGTTTCCAGGTATGATGTGATAGAATGAAGACAAGGTCTAATATTCTAAACCCATCAAGTCCACGGCGTGTTCACTGCATGTTTTCTTGTCTGCAGAAGTGTTGGAAGAAGAAACTCTGGAACAGCAATGTAGGCTATAATTTGAATTTTAGTACTGCTCTAGCAAACAGCTTAAAACTATGAGGAATAATCAAGCAATCCAGCAAAGTCAGGCTTATTGACATTGCAGAGAGGGAAACCACATGCCAGGGAACCATGGGCATCCCATCAAGCAAAGGAAAAGTTGGAGTTAGAGGGGTTGAGGGAATGGTAGAGTTTGAGTGAAATATAAATGAAACCATAGCTGGGTTGTGTGTGAAGGGGTTGTCATCACATGTGGACTGTGAGGGGGCCCAGAGGATTCTGTTGCCTTGGAAACTACAGAGATGCACATGGAATGTTGTGTTCAGAAACCCTTATCTCTGAACCAGGGTTGGACATTGAGGCTGCTCCTCTATGTCAAAGTGACGTAGATCCTGCAGGAAGAGTCAGATGTTTCTATCTTACCGATAGAATTTTAAACAGCAAAGTTTCTGATAATCTATGATTTTAGAGAACAGGGTTTCTCAGTGAGTAAGAAAGCAGTACTCACTCAAAGAGGAAGCTCTTACAACATTTCACAGCTGCAATGTGTCCTTGGGAACAATAATGCTTCCTGCTAACTGTGCCATTTTCCTAGCCTGATATGGAATGCAGCAGGGAAAATTATTTTCTCGTTCTGGGCTATTTTT
>CAUYQG010063475.1:0-15802 GCA_963574415.1 Tarsius wallacei
ACATACCAGTAGGTGTTGGTGCATTGGAGATTTGGCCAACTCCCAATAAGCCCTGAACACATGGGTCCATCTAGATTAGCTCATCAGTGTGGTTCCAGTCAACACATTTTTTTGTTCCTCGTGCCTTCCTATGTAAAATAGCAATATTAACACCTTTGCATACCAATGGAGATATTACTTAGAAACATGGCAAGACAACAGACCCATGAAAAAGTGTTCAGCCTCACTAATCATCAGAGAAATATAAATCAAAATCACATTGAGATACCACCCAACCCCAGTAAGAATGGCCATCACTAATAAAACAAACAACAACAGATGCTGACTAAGATACAGGAAAAAAAGAAATGCTTCTACACTGTTGGTGGGAATGCAAAGTAGTGCAACCTCTTTGGAAGACGGTGTGGCGATTTCTGAAAGAACAAGAAATTGAATATTTGAAACATAAAAGCTTTTAATAAATCTAGTTTTAAATTTTCTTCTAAAACATTATACCATTGATGTCAAACACTAAAAAAAGATGGCTAATATATGTCACCTTATTTCTCTTTTATAACAATACCTATGACATACATCATTAAACTAACCATGGTTTTATTGAATGCAGACATGATTTCAGAAGCTGTTATATTTCCCAAAGCAATCACTATTAGTAGATTGAATTCATCATTGTATTATAAAATTAAATTGCCACTCAAAGTAGAGGCATTTCCATTGATATCATAAGCAAGAAATGTATGTTTCCATCAGTATTATTTCATACCATTTTTAAACTCTAGCAAATATTAGAGTAAAAATAAGTAAGAAGGAAATAAGTATGGTAAAGAATCTATACTAAGAGATAATATTATTGTCTATGTTGTGCTCTAATACTTTAAGAATGAAATTTGAGCAGATATGGGACTATGGTCTAAACATGAAACAAGACAGGACCCTTTAACATTTGAGCTCATTTGTTTCTGTAAATATGCTCAAATATATAGAGAGACATACTAGTTAAATAAAATAAACTTTAAGATGATACTGAGAATATTCTCGCTTCATTTCAGTTATTTGTTCAGTAAACCTTAAAATTTAAAAATTCTTGGCATGCATAGTAACATATTAATTTAATAATTTAAAAACTGAAAATCGGTCAGGCTGGGTGGCTCAGCCTGTAATCCCGCGCTTCGGGAGGCCAAGGTGAGTGGATTGCCTGAGCCCACGGGTTTGAGACCCACCTGGGCAACTTGGCGAGACCTCATCTCTACAATAAATAAATACAAAAAAAAATTAGCCGGGCATGGCAGCACGCACCTGTAGTTCCAGCTACTTGAAAGGCTGAGGTGGAAGGATCGCCGGAGCCCAGCAGGTCGAGGCTGCAGGGGCCGGGAGTGGCCAGTGCACTCCAGTCTGGGCAACAGAGTTAGACTCCAACTCAAAACAATAAAAAAATAAATAAATAAAAACTGAAAATCGTTTTATGGTTAATATATAGATTCATTATCTACATAAGCAACATAAGTTCTAAACATAAATTATTTTTATTTTTTATTTATCTTTTTTTTTTGAGACCACATCCCACTCTACTGCCCAGGCTGGAGTGCAGTGGCACAGTCACAGCTCACTGTGGCCTCAAACTTTTGACTTCAAATTATCTTCCTTCCTCAGGCTCCCAAATCAGTGTGATTATAGGCATGAGCCACTGTCCCTGGACAAAAATAAACTTATTAATAAAATTGTAGTAATCATGTAACTCTCTTTGAATCTGTATGTTCAGGAATACTCATATCTCAAGCTATTTTGAATATTTTATTTTCCAACTAACAGTTTGCAAATCTACATACTAAAACGTTTACTTGTTTTAACCATAAGATTAAAATTTTATAGATGTTGGACTACGGATAAAATTTTGATCATTAATATTGGTAATTTCTACAATATTTATAATGTTTTCATTTTTTAGTTTTACAAATTATAAGCTTTTTTGAGATATACAATATTATTGTGAATTATTTAATATGATTTATTTGCCTAATGATTTTATAACCAAGTTCAAATTTATTTATATTTATTTATAATAAAAGTAAATAAACAAAAATAAATATATAAATACTTATAGTTATTTATAATTCAAGATTATATTTAATCTTCACTGAATTTCATGTATTTAAATGTTCAATTTAAATTTTTTAAATATATTGATGTGACAAGTATTTATTTATTTATTTATTTATTTATTTATTTATTTTTTGAGTTGGAGTCTCACCCTGTCGCCCAAACTGGAGTGCGGTGGTGGCTACCGGCCACCGCAGCCTCGACCTGCCGGGCTCCGGCGATCCTTTCGCCTCAGCCTTCCAAGTAGCTGGAACTACAGGTGCATGCTACCACACCCGGCTAATTTTTTGATTTATTGTAGAGGTGAGGTCTCACTTGCCCAGGCGGGTCTCGAACCCGCGGGCTCAGGCAATCCACTCACCTCAGCCTCCCAAAGCGTGGGATTACAGGCTGAGTCACCGAGCCTGGCTGTGACAAGTATTTATAATTCTGAATCTAAGACACACCAAGCTTTCACATTAATTGTTAAACCTTCAATTTATTTAAGAGATAAAATTTTTAATTAAAATAAATAAAAATTATTGAAAAATTTTGTATCAATGAATGCCTATCAATACTTAGTTTTTAATACTGAAGTATTGTTTTATTAATATACTACTCTGTAGCAAACAGAAACCAGAATCATATATTGATTCAGGTTATTCAAATGGGAAAACAATGCATATGTACATATATATCTTATTTTCTTTAGAATAACTTGTTATAGATTTGTAAAGATGAAACTCAAGATTCTTAGGACTGAAGCTGGAGCAATTTGTCATTAATTCCGCACGAACTCCTTAATCAGAAACTTATACTATTAACCTAGAAAAGTCGTTTTAAAATCATTATAATTATTTTCCAGATAACTTAATAAAGTACAAAAATGGCAGGTTTAGCATCTTTAGCTCTATACCTAAAATATTCAATAACTTTAGAGTCACTTCCCTTTCACTCATGGCCCCTAATTCTCAAAATCAGATTACAAACTAATCTGCGATTCTCAGGAAGCAAGATAAAATAGTGTGTAATCAGTTTTTTTTATGTGATTCAAATTACCTCAAAATAAAATGTTCCCTAGGAAGTAAATTTTAAAATATTTGCAACTTAACACATCCTAAATTATTATTTTTATAAAGTATTATATAGAGAGATTTATTTTACATGGTTAAGTCACACAGAACTATATATAATTTGTTGTTAATATTTTCTATTTTGAGGTCTAATTTATCATTTTGTGTAACTAAGATAGGTAGATTATGGTTAATTATCACTACCATGCTGCACAAATACATACCTGTCCAAAAATGGAAGTACATACGCAAAATTATGTCAAATTTATTTCAAAATTGTAAGAAAATTAATGAAAAAATGGCATATTTAGATCGAAAAATATTAGAGAAAAATTATACCTAGGATTAAAAGAAATCAGACATTTAACCTTTTTGATATTGTTTAATTTTATAGCAGATATATGCCTTGCTATTTGGTTGAAATGTATTTTTGTGTATTCAGTTTCTTTTTTTTTTGAGTCGGAGTCTCACCCTTTTGCCTAAGCTGAGTGCAGTGGCATGCTTATGACCACCGCAGCCTCAATCTGCTGGGCTCAGGCGATCCTTCCGCCTCAGCCTTCCAAGTAGCTGGAACTACAGGTGCACACTACCATGCCCAGCTAATATTTTTCATTTAATGTAGAGATGAGGTCTTGCCAAGTTGCCCAGGTTGATCTCAAACCCCTGAGTTCAGGCAATCCTCTCACTTCTGCCTTGTGAAGTGCTGGGATTACATACTTGAGCCACTGCACCAGCCTGTGTTTTCAGTTTCTTAATCCTGCATTCCATAAAATGCATACTAAATGTCCACATATCTTATCATTCCTCAACCTAATATTAGTTCATCATTCTGTACGTGTCCACTTCCTACACAGTACAGTATTGTCTATGTATTGAAAATTCAGAAAAACCTATAACTTGACAGTATAAGATCATCAAACATGGTGATACTAATCCTATAAGTCATTTAAGTAGAAACATATTCAGATATATTACTAATTTAAAAACTTAGGTTAACATAACCAAAGGATTATATTAACTATTATCTTAATTTGAGAATACCTTAATGAATGCTAGCACACACATTTAAAAAAACTAAACACAGACACTACAGGGTTAACAACAAATATTTTAAAAATATAATTTTGTCTTTTATTTATAAGTTTCTGTATTGCTAATTTGTTAATGATATATTATTTTTACAATAAAGACATAGCTATTTCCATGTTTTAAAATTTCTAGGCCAGGTGATTTTAGTAATAATTTCTGGTAGGTTGATTTAAGCATTGTAAACCCTATCACACAGAAAATGTTTTTCTTTACATGTAGAGAAGTAATGCTTAATATATGGCTTCAAATCCTCTTGCTTTCAGATTGTATTAAAGAAGACTTTTTTTTTTAACTTTGCATCTGCATCCCCAATATTGTACATTAATTTTCTTCTTTTAAATTTATTTGCCTTTTTATTCCGAATTATTTTTATCCTTTCTCTCCACATAACTGATTAAAATTTATTATTTTATGTCTTCTTATCTCATGAGAAAAAGTAAAATTTCTGTATTTAATTTGTAAAATAACTTTGCTATATATCCCATTGTTCTAGTATGAATCTTTACTATGGGCAAAGCTTACAGATGGCTTGCCTAACTCTGAAATATTCTGTACATTTTTGAATTCGTTGAATTAATATAATAAAATCAGACAAGGCATACTTCTCAGGACAAAATTATAAGTTTGATAAATGTGTGCTAATTTTATAGTAAATGTATATTGAGTAAACATAAATTCTGACAGTAAACATACAAAAAAATATAGTAAATATAGCCTTGAAGTAAGGAATTATATATTATAAGGAAAAAATTTTAGAAACCCATTTTCATTGAAGAGAAATTCAGCGAGACAGTTTCTGGCAAGTAAACAGCCAGAAAATTCAATTTTACAGTGAAAAGTTGTAGATCATGCATTGTCCTAAATAGAAGCTTACTTCACCTGAATTGTCTTTGTTATAAACATTTATAGTTATTTATCTCCTATGCACTTGGCTAAATATTTCTGTTTATGTTTTTTTTTTTAAAAGCATTTGTGATAAACTCCCTTATCTTAAATATTTTCAATAAGTATTGTTGAAACTTATGTTTCACCATTTGAACTATAAGTTTAGCAAAGAGTTATGATTTGTGACCTAAGTTTTATATTTGCCTTAAATGTTGATTTTAATTTTATTGGAGCATTTTCAGTTTTCTTGCAGCTCCTTCTAATATAATTACCTTTATCCTCTCTTCTCCTCTCTTTATTTCTACAGGTAATTTGTTATTTCATTGCATTCTTCTTGTACTCTCTGCTTCTGTTTGATAGACAGCACAATTTTTTTTTTTTTTTTTTTGGTATTCTGTTGAGGATAGAAACAGTTTCATTATGTTCTACTTGACACTACAATGAGTAAGTTTTTAAAATATCCTTTTGCATTACAACATTAATGTACTTTTCATTTCCCCATTCTGAAATTTTAATGGTCTAGTTTTATTTTCTACTTACTTTTTTAAAATTTGACAGAATTCACTCAAAGTTAGTGTCTGACAGCAGGCAGGGGTATGAATTGACTATGAAGCTTCTCTGAGGCACTCAAATCTCTTTCAGAGATCTAGAGTTAAGAGCAGATTGACTTGCACTGCTTGCTTCTCACTTTCCAGTTTGGGGTGGCCTTTTCCCAAGGACTTCCTTTTAGCAAGTTCAGGATTTCTGGCAGTTTGAACTGATGATCAGAACATTTTCAGATTTCAGTATTTTCCATTACTTACACACTTAAAAAACAGAAATACATTTCTCATAGTGCAACTATTAATATTCCAGTTTTGTTTTTAGATGACTACATTGCCTGAGTGAAGGTGGGACAATAGGGGATGATGGCACGAGGACACTTTGCTTTCTGAAGAAGCACCAGCCTTAGAGTATAATGACCTGCTCTGTTCAGAATTTGCACTTGTGATACAGGGAGGGATAAGGATAAGAGTAAGAGTGGAAGGCAGACCTGATGATAAGAATGAACATTTATTTTTAGCAAGGCAGTGTCCTTTTGGGATTGTATCATAGCAGGTTTTATAACTGTGGCTTTTCTGTTTGTATCTTTCAGTTTTGTTTGAGCAATTATTCCAGAACTCTGAAATGGGATTGCCAGATTTTACAACTATTTAAGTCTTTATAAATATTTAAAGGAAAATTTTGTGAATCTGAGACTATATTAGGGACTATTAGTCTTATGAGTATGCTTTATTTAAATAAATAACATTCTAGATGCGTGTTTTATTTCAGAAGTTTTAGGATTATAGAATAATTGTGAAGATAGTACCCAGAATTCCTGTATACCCCAAACCCAGTTTTTCTTATTATTAACATCTTCCATTAGGAGGAAACATTTGTTATAGTTAATTACCCAATACTGATATTTATTATTAACTAAAGTTTATCCTTTATTCAGATTTTTTTAATGTTGCTTCTCCAGTTTCAGGATCCCATTCAGAAAATCATATTATTTTATTATTCATGTCTACTTAGGCTCCTCTTTGATGCAAAAATTGGATTTTTCTTAATTTTGGTGATCTACAAATCCATGCTGATATAAATAAACAAAGGAAATTAGATACATTCCCCATGTGAAAAAAGTCCAAATAATTGATGTTGATATGCCATCCTAAAGAATCAAGCATAATTTTCCACTGTTTAAATGTGAGCAGCCCATTTTTGCCCCAAATAATACAGTCTAAAAAAGATAAAATAAAAAATTAACTCTACAAAGGAAAAATCTGATAAACACTAGCTCAAACCAGGTGATCAAGGTTAACATCAACAACAACAAGTAATTTTGATAGTAACCTTTGATATGATGTGATGAGAATAAAATTTGACTTCTGTGATTGTCCACAAAATATTAACCCTGTCTAATCATAAGATAAACAGCAGTCAAATTCCAATTTTAGGACATTCCACAGAATATCTGAGAAGTACTCTTTGAGACTGTCAAAATCACGAAAATTAAGAAAAATCCAATTTTTGCATCAAAGAGGAGCCTAAGTAGACATGAATAATAAATTGTTTAGTTCAAAAATACATGTAAGGTTGTTTCAGAACTGTTAATGCATACTACCATGGAAAATAACTTTATCAACAACAGTAAAATGGTTATATATATAATATCTGTCTCAACACCTTCAAGACTATAAATGTAATTAAATACATCAACAAATGTAAACACAAGAACCACATGATTATATCATTAGATGCAGAAAAAGATTTGATAAAAATCCAGCATCCCTTCTTGATAAAAAACACTTGAACACCTAAGTATAAAATGAATATACCTCAAAATAGTAAGAGCTATTTATGATAAACTCACAGCCAACATATTGCTAAATAGAAATTGGAAGCATTTTCCCTGAAAACCAGAACAAGACAAGGCTGCCCACTCTCACCCTCCTGTTCAACATAGTCTTGGAAGTCCTAGCTAGAGCAATCAGACAGCAGAAGGAAATCAGGAGTATCCAAATAGAGACAGAAGTCAAATTATCCCTCTTTACAGATGATATGATCCTATATCTTGAAAATCCAAGAGAATCTTTCAAAAACCTCCTAGCACTGATAAAGGACTTAGACAAAGTCGCAGGGTACAAAATAAATGTGCAAAAGACAGTCACATTTTTATATATCAACAACAAGCAGAGAACCAAATAAAAAGCACAATCCCATTCACAATAGCCACAAAATAAATGAAGTACTCGGCATTTTCCTAACCAGAGAAGTGAAGGAAGTCAAAGATGACACAAACAAATGGAAAAGTATCCCATGCCCATGTATTGGAACATTGTTAAGATGTCCATCCTACCAAAGGCAATCTACAGATTCAACACTATACCCATTAAATTACCAACATCATTCTTCTCAGACTCAGAAACAACAATACAGAAATTCTTTGTCTTTAGTTGTATAAACGCCACTGATCTTAAAAGTTACTTAGGTAAGCACCTGACTTTCACTGCTTTCAGTAAAGTTGTTATATGCATTTATATTACATTTAGACTGTTTTGTAGCATTCTGTATTCCATTTTCGGGTCTCCAATTTCCAAAATGATTTGTTTAGAATTTTCATACATCAAGACTTATTCAAAATTGTAAATTTCTTTGGTACTATAAAATTGTATGCTTTTTGACAAAAGTGTAATGTCTTGTATTCACCATTAAGTATTATTCAGTGTAGTATCACTGTTCTAAAAAATCCCCATTTCATATATTCAGCTTCCTCACCAATGCTGAGTCTCAGGATACACTGATTTGTTTATCATCTCTATAGTTTTGCTTTCTGCCAGAATTTCATTTAATTGAAATCATAGAATATGTACTCTATTTCAGACTAACCTTTTTTACATAGTAATACGCATTTAAGATTCTTCTTGTCTTTTTGTGGTTTGATAGGTCTTTTTTGTTATAAATAAGTAATATTAAATTGTATGGCTGTGCTACACTTAGTTTATTCATTTACTTAATAAATAACATTTTGGTTGCTTCCAGTTTTTTGCAATTATGAGTAAAACCAGCATAACATGTGAGAAGGTTTGGGGGTAAACATAAGCATTCAAATCAGTTGGATAAAAATCTAAGATTGTAATCTATGTATTGTATGGTAAGATTATGTTTATCTTTGTAAGAAACTGCCATACTATCTTTCAAAGTGGCTGTGCCACTTTGCATTTCCACTAGCAAAGGTGGGAGTTTCTGTTGCTTTAAATTCGTCCCAGCTGTTGAATTGTAGATTTTTTGGATCTTAGTTATCCTAAAGATGTGTAGTAGCATATTATTGCTTTAATTTGCAATACCCTAATAACAACGATGTTGAGTGTCTCTTCTTATGCGTATATGTCATTTATTATATTCTTTATCTGTCAAATCTTTGTGTGTGTGTGTGTGTGTGTGTGTGTGTGTGTGTGTGTGTTTCATAACATTTCTCAAAATATTTGTTGATCTTTTCTAAGACCCAGCTTTTGGTCTCATTGATTTCTCTATTGCCTTTTGATTATTTATTTAATTTATTTATTATTTAATCTTTATCTTGCCTTTCTGCTTGCTTTAGTTTTAATTTGTTCGTCCTTTTCTGTGTCTTAAGGTGGAAGTTTAGGCTACTGATGTGAAAGTTCTTCTATTTAAATGTAAACATTTACATCTTTAAATTTCTGTCAAACCTCACATCAGCTAAACCTTATTAAATTTTGTGTCTTTATTTTCATTCATCTTGAAGTACTTTCTAATTTCCAATTTTCTTGTTATTTTAAAATTTTTCATTGATTATTTAAGATTGTGGCTTTTTAAATTTTTCACAAGTTTTTAAGTATCCCAAAGTTTGTTGTTTATTTCTAGTATTATCCCATCATAATCACAGAACAAACTTTGAATTGTTTCCTTTTTTTTAATTAATTGAGATTTGATTAATGACCTGATATATAGACTTTTTTGAAGAATGCTTCATATGCACTTGAGAAGAATGTACATTCTACTATTGTTGGGTAAAGAGTTATATAGATATCTATTAGTTTAGTTGATTTTTAGTATTAAGTCTATTTTATTGTTAATCTTCTGCTTATTGTATCAATTATTGAAAGTAGGGTATTAAAGTCTTCATTATTGTTGACCTTGCTTCTCCCTTTTGCTCTTTCAATTTTTACTTTACTATATTTGGGAACTCTGTTGTTAGGGCATATGTGCTTATAATTGTAATATCATTGTGATAAATTTACTCTTTCATTATTATAAAATGGTTCTCTATATGGCAACATTTTTGTATTTTAAGTCAATTTTTGTCTTCAATAATATATTACTTCAACTTTCTTATGAATCACTTTTGCATGATTTTTTTTTCTTTCATTCTTTTGAGATTTACTTTACTTTTCATCTATTTGTGTCTTTAACACAATCTTTAGCTGTATCTACAGAAGAAAGTAAATAGACTTTGGTTTTTTATTCAGTCTGAAAAGTATTACCTTTTGATAGGATTATTTAATTCATTCACATTTAATGCTATTATTGACATATTTGTGGTTACATCTGTCATTTTACATTTTGCTTTCCTTCTCTTTTGTTCTTCTGCTTCCTATTTGCTGTTTAATTTTGTAATGATGACTATTTTCTAATATAACATTTTAATTTCATTACTGATTATTTTATTTTAGATTCAGTGAGTATACATGCATATTCATTACATGGACATATTGTGTAATGGTGGGGATTGTGTCTCAGGTGGCCACACTCCCGATAGTAAACATTGTGCCCCATAGGTAGTTTCTGAACCCCATCCTTCCTCCACTGTCTGACCTTATTGGTGTGTACCCATTGTCTATTATTTTCATCATTGTGACCATTTAATTCCCACATATGAGAACATGTGGTGTTTGGTTTTTTGTTTCCGAGTCAGTTTACTTAGGAAGATGATCTCCAGCTTCATCTATGTTGCTGCAAAGAACATGATTTTAATCTCTGTGTGTGTGTGTGTGTGTGTGTGTGCTGTGTAATATTCCATGGTGTATATACCACATTTTGATTATCCGCTGATCAGTTGATGGGCATTTAGGTTGATTCCACATCTTTGCAATTGTGAACTGTGCTGTGATGACCATGTGAGTGAAGTTGTCTTTTTTATATAACGATCTCTGTTCCTTAGGGTAGATACCTAGTAGTGGGATTGCTGGAACAAATGGTAGATCTATTTTCAGCTCTTTGAATCATCTTCATACCACTTTCCATAGAGTTTGTACTAATTTACACTCCCAACAACAGCGTATAAGTGTTCTTTTTTCTCCACAACCACACTAGCATCTATTGTTTTTGGATTTTTAAATAATGGCCATTCTGACTGGTGTAAAGTGGTATCTCATTGTGATTTTAATTTTCACTCCCCTGATGATGAGTGATGTTGAGCATTTTTTCATACCTTTGTGGGCTATTTGTATATCTTCTGTTGAGAGATGTCTATTCATGTCATTTGTCCACTTTTTAATGAGGTTATTTGCTCTTTTTGTTGCTGATTTGAGTTCTTTGTAGATTCTGGACATTAGTCCTTTGTCAGATGTATAGTTTGTGAATGTCTTCTCCCATTCTGTAGGTTGCCTATTTGAATAATCTGTTGATTATTTCTTTTGCTGTGCAGAAGCTTTTTAATTTAATTAAGTCCCACTTATTTATTTTTGTTTTAGTTGCATTTGCCTTCGATGTTTTAGCCATAAATTACTTGCCTAGGCTGATATCTACAAAAGTCTTTCCTAAGTTTTCTTCTCAAATTTTTATGGTTTCAGGTCTGATATTTAAGTTCTTAATTCATCTTGAGTAATTTTTTATATGAGGAGAGATAGGAATCAAGTGTTATTTTTCTACATGTATTAATCCAATTTTCCCAGCACCACATGTTGAATAGTGTGTCCTCTCCCAGTGTTTGTAGTATCAGTTGTAATGTCTCCTTTTTATTTCTGATTGAATTAGTTTGAGTCTTCTCTCTTTGTTTCTTAATTAATCTAGCTAGTGGTCTATCAATTTTTAAAATATTTTCAGCAAACCAACTTTTTGTTTCATTGATTCTATTTTTTAAATTTCAATTTTATTTAGTTCTGTTCTCATCTTCATTATTTCTATTTTTCTGCTAACTTTGGCTTTCGTTTTTTCATGTTTTTCTAGTTACTTGAGGTATGATGTTAGGTTATTGATATGTGGTCTTTCAGTCTTATTAATATAGATCCAAGGATCATTTAGGAGCAAACTGTTTAACTTTTACATCCTTATTTAGTTTCATGAATTCTTCTTGGCATTAATTTCTTTTCTTTTTTCCCACTGTAGTCTGATATAATGCTTGATATTATTTCAATTTTTTTGAGTTTATTGAGACTTGATTTGTGGCCTATTATATGGTCTGTCTTTGCAAATGTTTCATGTGCTGATGAGAAAAATGCATATTCTCTCATTGTGGGATAGACTCTTCTGTAGATATCTGTTAATTCAATTTCTTCTGAAGTCCTGTTTAACTCCAATGTTTCTTTGTTGAATTTCTGTCTTGATGGTCTATTTACTGGTGTCAGTGGAGTAAAGTCTCCCACTATTATTGTATTGCTATCTCTCTCTCTCTCTTTTTAAGTCTAGTAGAATTTGTTTCACAAGGTTGGGGGCTCTGATATTAGGCACACATATTTAACATTGCTATGTCTTCTCATTAAATTCATCCCTTTATCATTAAATAATAGCTATATTTGTCTGTTTTTTTATTGTTGTTAATTTAAAATTTGTTTTAGCTGATATGAGAATGGTTGTGCCTGCTTGTTTTTGGTTTCCATCTGCAGGGAATATTTTTTCCCACCCCTTTACCTTGAGTCTAAAGGGGTCTCTGTGAGTTAAGTAGGTCTCTTGAAGGTAGCAGATATTTGGGTTTTTTTTTTTAAATCCATTCTGCCAGTCTTTATCTTTTTATTGGGGCATTAAGACCATTCACATTCAGAGTTAAAAATGCTATGTAAGGTACTATTCTATTCACCATATTGGTTGTTATTTGGTTGCTTTGTTTATTTATTTTCTTTATCGTACTGGTGTTTCATAAAGCCTGTGAGCTTTATGGTTTTCCAGTTTTACTGGAGTATTTTGACCTCCTGTTTCAGTATTAAGGACTCCTTTGAATATTTCTTTTGTAGAGCCAGTCTAATGGCAACAAACTCTCTCAGGGTTTGCTTGTCTGTGAAAGACTTTATTTCTCCTTCATTTATAAAACTTAGTTTTGTGGAATACAAAATCCTTGACTGACAGCTATTCTCTTTGAAGATATTAAAGATGGGCCCTAACCCCTTCTGGCTTGTAGAGTTTTGTCTAAGAAATGTTATTTATATATTTGATAGGTTTACCTTCGTAAATGATTTAACACTTTTATCTCACTTCTCTTAAAATTATTTTCTTCACATTAACTTTGAAAGGCTGGATGGTTATATTCCTTGGGGAATGACCTTTTGCAATGAATCTTCTGGGAGTTCTTTGGGTTTCTTGTATCTGTATGTTTAGATCTCTGGCAAGGCCAGGGAAGTTTTCTTTCATTATTCCT
This sequence comes from Tarsius wallacei, assembly GCA_963574415.1. Classification (NCBI taxonomy): domain Eukaryota; kingdom Metazoa; phylum Chordata; class Mammalia; order Primates; family Tarsiidae; genus Tarsius; species Tarsius wallacei. The sequence goes on from CAUYQG010063475.1 coordinate 13,237, forward strand.
TCAAATACATTTTCCAAACCTGTTGCTTTCTCACCTATGCTTCTTAGGTTTGGACATTTTACGTAATCTCACATATCTTGGAGACTTTGTTCTCTTGATTCTTTTGTCTCTATTGTTGTCTGATTGGATTAATTAAAGAGGCTTTTCTTCAAGTTTTGAGATTCTTTCTTCTGCTTGTTCTAGTCTACTGTTAAAACTTTCCACTGCATTTTGTATTTCCCTAAATGCTTTCTTTCATTTCCAGAATTTCAGCTTTTTTTTTTTTTTTTTTTTTTGAGTTGCAGTCTCACTCTGTCACCCAGACTAGAGTGCAGTGGCCGCTCCTGCCACTGCAGGCTCAACCTGCTGGGCTCCGGTGATCCTTCCGCCTCAGCCTTCCAAGTAGCTGGAACTACAGGCGCATGCTACCATGCCCCGCTGATTTTTGATTTATTGTAGAGATGAGGTCTCACCAAGTTGCCCAGGCAGGTCTGGAACCCGTGGGCTCAGGCAACCCACTCACCTCAGCCTCCCAAAGCACAGGATTACAGGCTGAGCCACCGAGCCCGGCCTCAGCTTTTTTTTTTTTTTTTTTTGTTGTGGAGGATCACACTGTCACCCCGACGGGGGTGCAGTGGCCGCTCCTGGCCCCCGCCGCCGCGACCGGCTGGGCTCCGGCGATCCTTCCGCCGCAGCCTTCCGAGTAGCCGGAACTACAGGAGCGCGCTACCACGCCCGGCTAATTTTTTGATTTATTGTAGAGATGAGCTCTCGCTTGCCCAGGCGAGTCTCGAACCCGCGGGCTCAGGCGATCCACTCACCTCAGCCTCCCAAAGGCGCGGGATTACAGGCTGAGCCACCGAGCCCGGCTCCCCCCTTTTTTTAATTGGAGGAGCTTAAGTAAAGTAATGAGGAATGTCATGCATCTGAACAAAAGGTTTCGATGCTTTCTACCTAATAATTTCTCCAGTTCTACCTAATAATTTCAGGCCACGAAACCTCACAGCTGGATTCTACCTTGCAGCTTGCAGCTACAGCCCTTGCTAACAAGGATCTGATTGTCTTTGTGTGTTTCTAAACCAATGAGTCAGGATGATGGTCTCCAGGCCCCGTCCTCTAGTCAGGTGTGTGGGCCAGTAGACACTGGGGGCCGGATGCAGTGGCTCACGCCTATAATCCTAGCACTTTGGGAGGCCGAGGTGGGAGAATCACTTGAGGCCAGGAGTTTGAGACCAGCCTGGGAAATATAGTGAGACCCTGTCTCTGTGAAAAAAAAAATAGGCAGATGTGGTGGCACTCACCTGTCATCCCAGCTACTCAGGAGGCTGAGGCAGAAGGATCACTTGAGCCCAGAAAGTCGAGGGTGTAGTGAGCTGGGATCATGCCAATGTACTCTAGCCTGGGGTAACAGCGTGAGACCCTGTCTCACACTCTCTCACACACACACACACACACACAAAATAATAAAGAAAAATAAAAAGAAGACACTGGGATCATTACTTCACCATCTAGTAGCTTTGTCTTTGTGGGCAAGCTGTCTAAGCTTTTGTTCTTGTTGTGAAAGATGTGGCTTAATAAAATTATTCCTTTTTTAGGATTAATTTTTGGATAAATTAGTTCATACTAGTAAAATCCTTAGTATGGTTCTAGTCTAGGCACAAAGTGAGCTGAGAGTACAGGTATCAGATGCTAGAGATATAGAGATCAAAGTCACAAGTCTCCAGCGTGGAAAAACACAGGAAGGCCACCCCTGATCCAAGCAAAGGGAGGGCAATGATAGAATCCAGAGGAGGAAGCTCTACGCCTCTGTAGATTATGCAGGCATAGGAGTGTATTGAGTGTATTGAGCTTGTCTTCTGGGCTGTGTTTATCCATCCATCCATCTATCCATCCATCTCAGAATCAGAATTCAGATGTGAGACGGTTGTCTTAGTTTCACATGCTAACCTCACTTGACAGTTGTCTGAGTCCATTTCTTTTTTTTGTTTTTTTTTTTTGAGTTGGAGTATCACTCTGTCGCTCAGACTGGAGTGCAGTGGCCGCTCCCGGCCACCGCAGCCTCGACCTGCTGAGCTCCGGCAATCCTTCCGCCTCAGCCTTCCAAGTAGCTGGAACTACAGGCGCGCACTGCCCGGCTAATTTTTGATTTATTGTAGAGCTGATTGCCTCGAACCCGCGGGCTCAGGCAATCCACTCACCTCAGCATCCCAAAGCGCAGGATTACAGGCTGAGCCACCGAGCCTGGCTGAGTCCATTTCTTAGTACCTGTGTAACTGGAAAATACTTTTTAGTTGGAGTCTTATTCTGTCGCCCGGGCTGGAGTGCTGTGGCACACTCATGGTGACTGTAGCCTCGACCTGCTGGGTTCAGGCGATCCTTCTACCTCAGTCTTCTAAGTAGCTGGAACTACAGGTGCGTGCCACCGTGCTCAGCTAATTTTTGATTTATTGTAGAGACAAAATCTGGCCAAGTTGCCCAGGCTGGTCTCGAACCCCTGAGTCAGGAAATCCTCTTGTTTTGTCTCTTTTTTTTTTTTGAGTTGGAGTCTCACTCTGTCGCCCAGACTGGAGCGCAGTGGCCGCTCCCG
>CAUYQG010063476.1:0-15649 GCA_963574415.1 Tarsius wallacei
AAGGCGGGGGAGGGGAGGGGGTGACAAACACGGGGGGGCGCGCTCTAACCCGCGCACTCCCTGCCCTCCTGCCTCGCACTCCTTCCCCAGCTGTGGGCACCCCCAGGCTGATATCCCAGGCACCCAAAGGTCGCGGGGGCGCGGGGACGGGATGCGCCCGTCCTCCTCCTCATCCAGCCCAGGGGACAGGGACAGCGCGCACCAACGTCCCTCGCGGCGCCCAGTCCCAAGGCGGAGGTTGTCCCCGCTGCGCGCAGCGATGCGCTCGGGCCCGGGAGACCCGCGGAGGAACCGGAGACAAGTCCCCGCGGCGGCGGGGTTGATGTCGCGCCCGCTCCCACGGGCCCCTTCGGAAAGGACACGGCCCCCCACGATCCTGCGGGAAGTCCTTAGACCCTGGATGGGACCGAGTCTTCTCTCGCTGGCTCCCAGCTCCTGCACTTTCTATACCTCGTCTTTGCAGAGCGACTGGTCATTTTAGGCCCCAGTCAAGCCTCCCTTGATTAATAAACAGCCACCGTTCATTTTCTTTTAAATGTGCATGTGCGTATACACTGTATTGTTGTGCAAGAAAGCACCACAAGGATCCGCCGGAAAGTTCTTCACCTGCATTAGGGGAAGCAATTATAAACTCATGGTCCAAACCTGAAGAGCCAGAAAATCAAGTTGAGGACTGGGGGTAGGATGAAACCAAAAGGAACAAGAATCGTTTTGTTTTTGTTGTACGTTTTAATCAGATGTCAGGTTATTGGACTCACTTGGTAGGCAGCAAAATAGAGCAACACTGCCATTCACTAGTAATGTGACCTTGTGCAAATTCTTAGCCGCTCTGTGCCTCGGTTTTTTAATCTACAAAATGGGGATAAGATAGAGCTACAAAATATCTCCTGCCCTCCCACTTTGAGGATTAAATGAGTCAGCAGTTCTGAAGTGCCTCAATCTGCCTGGCTCTTGGGAAGCACCACATAAAAGTCAGCTCAAATTATTATAAATTGGTTATAACAAAGAAGCAAGCACATTCCGTTGCTAGCACAAAGATTAAGGCTCAATAATGCCACATAGCAACTGCCACTACTCTGACAAATATTTCTGTCATTAAAAAAAAAATCATAGCTACAGCTTTTCATGAAAAAAAAGAAAACTATTGATTTCTGAGCCTGTTAGGCAGGCTGCTTTGATAAACATATTCATAATAATGTTGTGCTGTTTGACTTTCCAAAAGAGGTAACTTCTTAAAAAGTGTTCCCCAAATGCAACAGCCTCTGAACCGCTCCCTGTTGTATTCCCAAGTCCACCTCAAAAGCAAATAAAATGAGAATTTGCTGTCAGAGAGGGTCCCTTGTGTTTTAAAAACACCTCAGAGCTCATTAGAAATGCCTGGGGCGGCGGGAGGGAATTATTTATGTGATCACTTGAAAGGTAGTCTTTTTTTAACATTTAGATTTTCATAACTGTAGATCGTAAAGTTTAATTTAAATATCTTCTCTTAAATGTAAGCATAAAATTCTGAAGAAGAATGATGGTGAAATGTGACATTTATAGCATATCTTTTAACTATAAATCGTATAATTTCTTACCAAACCAGCACCTATCACAATGGCTGACACTAATTAAATATTTACTGAAAGTATGAATAAAACAAACAAATACATTAAAACTAGAACTCATGGGATGTGTTATTCTCTGAAGAAGGAATGAATGCTCAGTTACATTTTCCTCTCATAACTGTTTCTCTTACTCTTTTCATCTTCTGCATCAAACCAGCTTCTAAGTTTCATAATGCCATTTTACTGATGTAAGAAGAATTTTAATACCATCTGTCTTAAAAGGACTTCTTTATTTCCAAATTCAAAGTACTATAAACAGAGAATTGGCAGAAACCTGTCATCTGGCCCAGCCTTCTTCCTTCAAGCAAATAAATGATTTAATTGTCTACTAGGAAGACCTTTTGCCCTTCCATGCCTTCTTCCCTTGACTGGTAACTATATACTGATATCTCTATTTTAATTGAAATCCTTTTCTGTTAGCATGGACACCCACAGATTTTTTTTTAAACTGACCATCATCAAACTTAGCAAAAAAAAAGTGGCTCATTTATATATTTATAGAATTAAATTTTTGCTTTAGCTGAGATTCTCAAATCTGTTTACTTTTCCCTCTGGGGCCTATTTACATAGAATCTATTGACCTTATAATCAGTTTTATCACTTAGGCTACATAAATTGAACTCCAAATTAAAAGTTTTAAAGAGTAATTAATATTACCCAAAAAAATGGCTTTGGAGCCGGGCTCGATGGCTCAGCCTGTAATCCTGTGCCTTGGGAGGCTGAGGTGAGTGGATTGCCTGAGCCTGCGGGTTCGAGACCCGCCTGGGCAACTTGATGAGACCTCATCTCTACAATAAATCAAAAAATTAGCCGGGCGTGGTAGCGCGTGCCTGTAGTTCCAGCTACTTGGAAGGCTAAGGTGGAAGGATCGCCGGAGCCCAGCAGGTCGAGGCTGCTGCGGTGGCCGGGAGCAGCCACTGCACTCCAGTCTGGGCAACTGAGTGAGACTCCAACTCAAAAAAAAAAAAAAAAAAGGCTTTGGCAAACATTACTTCAGATACAGATTATAATGGATTGTATTATATGTTCACAATTTGTTTTCCCTTCTACTCTGGCTCACTTTCTGCAGGCAGAGTGTATTTCCCCCAGGGTATTAGCACTGAGCTAGACCACCTGACTCCCTTTGGCCAATGAAATGTGAATAAACATGACAGCCTGTATCAGAGTAGAAGCTTTGGACACACTTACATAGTCTGCCCCTGTTCTCCTAATTCTCTGACCTTTGGCCCTTGGCCTTGAAAAGGTCATACTCTAGGGAGTGGCTACTTCTTTGACTTTTGTCCAAGAATGAGATCTGTCTGGACAGTAGAACTCAACTAAATTCAGTAAGACAAGCCATGCCTAGCAGAGCCATACACAGTCCTCACATGGAATAAGAAATAATTGTAAGCTATGGACCTAGTGAGGGCTATTTGTTACTGTACCAAAAGCTGACTTATACACCGATAATGAGACTTGAAGAGAAATGCTTTCCACTTTATCAACAACAAGGAGCTAATAAATTTACATACAAGATTCAGTGTATTTTTTTTACTATTCTTAAAGTGTACTGTTAAAAGTATATTGGTCAGCCAGGCACAGTGGCTCATGTCTACAATCCGAGCACTTTGGGAGGCCGAGATGAAAGGACTGCCTGAGCCCACAGGTTTGAGACCAGCCTGGAAAACTTGGTGAGACCTCATCTCTACAATAAATCAAAAAATTAACCAGGCATGATAGTATGTGCCTGTAGTTCCAGCTACTTGAAAGACTGAGACTGAAGGATCACCTCAGTCCAGCAGGTGGAGGCTCTGGTGGCCGTGAGCATACCGCTGCACTCCAGCCTGGGAGACGGAGTAAGACTCCAACTCAAAAAAAAAAAGTATATTGGTCAATAAATCATAGATCTCTTATTAATTAATTAAGATCAATTAAGAGATTTAAAGTTTATCACTGTTTCATCACCTCATTTTATAAAGTTTGATTTGATTGTTAGACATTGTGTATAACTGTATACATTGATTCTAATTGGCTCAAATTTACCATGAAGGCACATTTTTCCCAACCAACAACTTTGGTGGGTAAAATTAAAAGAAAATAGTACATTTTAGCTCAAAATTTCATTTAAATAAAAATAAACATTTAAAAAATTTCATTTGACATCTGCATATGAACCTTTGCCTAATGAAGCATGTCTCCAAAGATCTTTTTTTTTTTTGAGTTGGAGTCTCACTCTGTCGCCCAGACTGGAGTGCAGTGGCCGCTCCCGGCCACCGCAGCCTCGACCTGCTGGGCTCCAGCGATCCTTCCACCTCAGCCCTCCAAGTAGCCGAAACTACAGGCGCGTGCTACTACGCCCGGCTGATTTTTGATTGATTGTAGAGACGAGGTATCTCCAAGTTGCCTGGGTGGGTCTCAAACCCACGGGCTCAGGTAATCCACTCACCTCGGCCTCCCAAAGTGCTGGGATTACAGGCTGAGCCACCAAGCCCGGCCTCTCCAAAGATCTTAAGCACTATAGAGAAATTATCTCATTTGCCATTATAGTCTTCCTGTAAGTCAATGAGAGATGTAAAATAAAAACATTAAGGGAAATTCAAGATTCAGAAGCTATTATAGGAACAGTTACTTTATTCATCCATTCAACACATAATTATTGGTAGGCAAGATGTTAGGCACAAGGAAACGCACTGGGGACTAAGGCATAATCTCTGCTTATAATAAAATCCAGTGGGACAGATAAGTAAGCAAAGAACTACAATACAGTGGGATAAGTGCTCTAAAATAAAGCTCTGCTCTAGATACCATGGAAGAACAGAGAAGGAACATCTAACTCAGGCTAAGAAGTCAGGAAAGGCTACCTGGAGGAAGTGGTCACCACATGTCCACCAGGTGACATGGTGAGTTGGAACTCCCTGATTTCCCCCTCCCCTGAGAATACAAGACCCCCTAAGGTGAGAGGTTTAGGATGAACATGCTGATTTTTCCTGTTTGGGGGGTTATTCTGCTTTTACATACATGCTGGAAATGTATTTACATTCAATGTGCCCCATAAATTGTCCCCCCCATAAAATGTATTTACTTCAATGCCCCCCCACAACATAGCATAGCAACAAACTTCAAATAATGATGAAACAGTTCTTGATAGATGACATAGCTCGTCAAAATAACTCCCAAACTTCCACCTTATCAAAAGCATTTGTAGATATCAACTCATAACTGCAAGTTTGAGGCAAACGCCTTTTAAGACTTGGAAAGAAAAGAAAAAAAGGCAGGAGGAGGGACAACCCCTTGTTTTGGCCCTTCTGGGATGGAGCCCCCTGGGATGAAGGACAAGATAGACCCTTGGCAGTAGGCAAAATAATGTCCCCCCAAAACGTCCACATTTTGATCCCCAGAACCTATGAATATATTTCTTTACATGGCAAAAGGGACTTTGCAGATGCGATTAAGTTAAGAATGTAGAGATGGGGAGATTATCCTAGATTATCCAGGTGGACCCAATGTAATCACAAGGGGCCTCCTAATGAAACTATCCCTATAAACCATAAAATTAATCAGGGAAGAAAGGAGGGAGAGAAACAAAAATAAACCAAGCCCGCAGCACATTCAGCATTTATCATTAGGTCAGCTTGATCTCTGATCTGCTTCCTCATAGTTGGGTGCCTATTGCCTGAAAATCACGCAGACCCTGTTACAAGATTAGTTCCCCTTAATTGCTCTATAGATAACAACTTGAACATTATGAGACATTGTTTTCCTTTGAGATATTATTTCAGGTCCTGCATACCAGTGAAACTGCTGATGCCAGCTGCTCTGAAGGACCCCACAAGAAGCTGACTCACCAAAGAATGCAGTGTTCATGTCCTAGGGATTCCACCCTTTTACCCAGACCAATCAACAATCTCAATTTTCCAGTCCCTCAGCCTCCATGATCCCCTTAAAAACCCTCACCCAGAACTCCTCCAGGAGGTGGATTTAAGGGTCTCCTCACTTGGTGCCCTGCAATCATTGAACTCTTTCTCTGTTGCAAAGCCTGCTGTCTGAGGGTTTTGAACTGTTACTGTGCGACAGGCATACAAACCTGTGGGTCCTATAACACTAAGAGAGAGGCGGGAGGCTCAGAGTCAGAGAAGGAGATGCAACAACAAAAGCAGAGGTCACAGAGGGAGGTGTGAAGACACTACACTGTTGGCCTTGAAGATGGAGAGAGGGGCCACAAGACAAGGAATGGGGGAAGCTTCCAGAAACTAGAAAAGGCAAGGAAACAGATTCTCTCCTAGAACCTCCTGAAAGAATGTGGTCCTGCTGACATCTTGATTTTAGGACTTCTGACTTCAGCACTGTAAGGTAATAAATATGTGTTGTTTCAGTTAATTAATTGTATTATTACAGCAGCAATAGAAAACTAACACATTCTCTCTGTGTAAATTCTGTTCCTCTTTAGGGACACAGTGAGTTCCAGAACTTCTAAAACAGTCCGTTGGAATCAAGATGGCTGTGATTCCTCATCAATGTTGTCTCCATGCAGGAGACCTTAAAGCAAAGTAGGTAAAAGTCCAAATGTCCATTCGCTGTCCCGGGCCCATCCTAATAAAAGGTCTTATTTTACTTGCAGTCTTCAGATACTTGCTTCACCTCTCCATTTAATTTTGGACATGTGGACATAAATATTACAAGTAATTCGCAAAGTTAACATGTTTCTCTCCACATCTCCCTGAATTTTTCTCTCCTCTCTAGAGCAACTCAATGAGTAACATTTTCATCATCCCAGCTAAAACCCATAAAATTAGCCCAAACTCTGCTCTCTCCCTAATCCACCCTGTATAGTTATCTATTCCTGCCAATTTTATCTCCAAAAGAGCTCTTGAATCTGTCTCCACACCCATTGCCAAGTACCTTAGCTTAGCAACTTATCACATCTTCCTTGGATTATTCTCTTCTCTTAAAAATATTATCATCATACAAGGTATGGAAGGAGGTAGGATGTCACTCTCCCAGACACGACTTAGAAATGTAGTAGATAGAAAGTCCCTATCTCCAGTCCTGGGACCCCCACACTATATTTTTGTATGAAATTAATTCATGTAGAGGACAGAACAAAGTTCCTAGCACCCAGTAAAAACTTAGTAAATATATATTTAATCATTGAATGAGTAGAGTAAAAGATAAATAAAATTGGCTTGTTGATATATTTTAATACAAATCAAATGGGAGATAACAAGTATAATGATAGTTATTATTTCCTCTTCTCCCTCCCCCACTCATGTGAAGACACAGCAGGAAAGGCAGCCATTTGCAAGCCAGGAAAAAAGTCCTTACCAGAACAATGCTAGTACCTCGATCCCAGACTCCCGGCCTCTAGAACCATGAGAAAATACATTTCTGTCGTTTAAGCCACCCAGTCTCTGGTATTTTGTTATGGCAGCCTGAGCTGACTAATACACTACTTCAGCAAGGCTTATAATCAATAAATATAATCAAGGAAAATATTCTTCTTGCCCAGGAACAATAGTGATAGAAATAAAGATAGGTTATATTTTTAATTTCTGGTAGTAAGTTTCTATACATTTTACGCCAAAGCTCTGCTCACTAATTAGCATCAATTTTGAACTACAAAGGAAAGCAGGTTTCCAACCTGCTTGGCAAGAATTGTTGCCATTATGTTCAGTGACAAATTAAGGTATCATCCTCCTCTTAATATACACAAAAGCAAATAAAAAATTTAATCATCTTGGAGAGTAATGTTAAATTATATGTTTCAGTACCGGTCAATGAAGTGTTGCTTTAGGTAGTAAAAGGAAAAAAAAAAGAAATGGGTTGCAATGGTTTGACCAAAATTCTGTGTACTCAACAGAAAGGGGGGAGGTAGGAGGGAGAAGGGGCTGAAATGTACCTAAAACTTGAAAACATTTTAGGAGGAAAAAAGACACTATCTCTTAAAAATTATAAGATGAAGGTAGTATTTTCTTTGGACTCTTTGGTTACAAGAAACAGCCACTCAAGTACTCTCTCAGTGAAAGGAAATTTATAATAATGTTCCCCACTGGTAGGAACCCAGGAAGATTTAACAAACACGCTTCAATAAGGCATCTTTGTAAAGCTGACCAACAAGAGCAAAAAAAAATCATATCTGTAATAGAATAAACTCAAGGCTCTTTCCTCGAGCCACCTGTATTGGCCTAATGCAATAGTCTTCACATGTGTGCTTCCTGCTGCCACTGCTACTTGCTGGTTCTCACCCTCGTCTTTTGATCATACAGGCTGCTTCGTAGACAGGTTTCCCTGCCCACAGAGTACGCTTCCTCATTGTTTCTTCCCCGTAACATTGGCTGGCCATGACCACACAGACCTTCCTCTTCTCTTGGCTTCTTTTCATCTTCTCATCCCACCAATAACAGCCTTATTCTTTTCCTATTTCCGGTTCAGATTCCAAAGAAAAAAACGCTTATGGGCCCAGCTCACCTTTTCACATCTCTGGGTCATGGACCAACCTGTAGGTTATCCTGTTATCAGGACTAAGCAGCTCTGGAAGAAATGAGGAGGGAGCCTGGACCAGATCACATGGGGCACAAAAACCTGCCCATCATGGAGGCATCTGATGCCCTAACGCATCCAGGATATTCACAGAAGTTCAAGAACAAAAATGGAGGAAGGGCTGAGGCCCATTCTTAAAATCTGGATATCATTATAAACTAAAATCTAGCCATGGAGAAGATGTGGCTGTTGGTAATTTTTTTTTTTCTTTTAAAGCTTAATTCTAGGACAAGCTAGAAGTATATACATTCTTGTCTTTAAAACATACTATTTCCGTTTCTAAGAAGCAAAAGTAAATAACAAGAAAGTCATAAATGACCTCAAAAGAAAGCTCTGAGCCCTTAGCAATTGGAAAACTGCAAGTTCAGAGCAACAGTTCAAAGGCCTGTACATGTGCTGTCCAACAGAAATATAGTGAGAGACATAAATGTGAGCCACATGTGTAATTTTACATTTTCTGCTAGCTATATAAAAAGTAATATGAAACAGTGAAGATATTTTAGTAATATATTTTATTTAACCCAATTTATGCAAAATATTATTTCAACATGAGCTGGATCTTTTAAAAATTAATGAGATAGTTTACATTGTTTGGGTTTTTTGTACTAAGACTTCAAAATCCAGTGTCTACTTTATTTACACATCTAGCATAGCTCAGTTTGTACTAACCACACTGCAAGTGCTTCCTAGCCACCAGTGGCCCCTTGGACAGCAAAATACTCACTCAGCCTAAGACAGAAAGTAGGCAGCACGAACAGGGCCAGGGCCAAATAATTGGTCCAGGGTTAATGCTTGCTTACTCCAAAGGGCTTCAGGGAGGAGCGATTACCCCCAAGCAGGGACATCACCACATTCTGCTGACATCAAAACTGCTGTTATGAGGCTGGGCACCTATATGGTTTTATATGTTATAAAATGTTATACATGATTATATGGTTCACACCTATAATCCCAAGACTTTGGGAGATTGAGGCAGGATGATCACTTGAGCACAGGAGTTTGAGACCAACCTGGACAACATAGCATCTTTACAAAAATTTTTTAAAAACTAGCCAGGCTTGGTGGTGCACGCCTGTAGTCCCAGCTACTTGGGAGCCTGAGGAGGGAAGATCGCTTGGGCCCAGGAATTCAAGGCCACAGACTATGATTGTACCACTGCACTCTACCCAGGGTGACAGAACAAGAACTGTCTCTTAAAAAAAAAAAAAAAACTGCTGATAGGCTGGCCTTCACCTCAGCACCCAGAACCCAGGCAGGCAGCATGGGAGAGGAAACCATGACAGAGGCAAACGAATGAGTTTTCAAGAGAGAAAGACAAAAAGAGGGCAGAGAGGGAAAAGATGGGAAAGAAAGAAACAAAGTAAAGAAGGGAAGGAAAGAAAAGCATGAGGATGGATGGATGGATAGACAGACACACAGAAGGTAGATAGGGCAAGAGAACATCAGAACACCACCAGAAAGGGCAGACCTCAGTGTCAGCTGAACCCAAAAGTGAAAATAAAAGCCAAGTGCCTGGGAAAAAATCAACAGAGCAGCATCAGGGACAAATGCTATTTACATCACTGGCAAGAGTAGAATGCTTTGTTTTATATTAACAAATGATTTCAGTTGCTTCCTCTACTTGTGGTCAGCAACTCACTCTCCATTTGAGCTCAGTACAAATGGTTTAAGCTCTTGATGATTGTCAGGCCGGACAGAAGGAGAAAACAATCACTGGGCAAGTTTTTTGTGAGTGAAAAAGAGAAGGCCAGTCCAAATGAAAATGAAGCCAGTAGTTCAAGTGACCAATTTTTTTTTTTCATATTCCTCTGATCATGATTTTGCAGTGGCTTATGGGTACAAGCTTGCCAAAAGTTGTGTTTTTGTCTCAAATAATGCAACAAAAATATGTTGTGTGGCAAAACTACAACAGAAGGATCCTGGGCTAATACACTGGTTCATTTCTCAGCAAAGGGGCTGAGATTTCATGAAAGATCTGGAGGGTGGTTTTCCTTTCATTGACAGTGACTCATCAAACAAGCCTGAAGCCTGCTTACCAACATTTTACCAATGTGCGCAGTACAAAATGTGCCCATCAGCTGGACATCAGAACAAGTAAGTGTTCTTCAGCATGAGTAATGTGAATTAAATGAAATGAATGGAACTGGCTTCATGGCGATGGATGGAGAAAAGAGCCTTCATTATATAAAAAAGAAACCCGAGCCCCTGCTGCTGCTGCCGCTGCTATAACAGCCTCATCCAATAAAAATAGGTATTAAAGCTCAAATAAAACAAAACAGAGATGTAATGTTGTAACAGAGTACCTCTTAAAAATTAAAGTGAAAAGGTAAAACATAATGTTAAATAGCATTTAATGACATGAAAAGATGTTTCTGATATTTTGTTAAGAGAAAAAGGCAGGTTATAAAAACATCTGTTCACCATGATCTCATTTTTTGTTAATTTTATGTAAGCAAACGTTCACAGAAAACACTGGACCAGTGTACATTAGCATGTGAGCAGAGGTGGGATTACGGTTCATTTGTATTTTCCTTTCTGCTTCTGTTTTCCAAATTGTCTACAATAAACATTATACGAAAAAGCCAGCTCTTCTATAAAGTACAGGAGGGCTTTGTTTGGGAGATTCCTGTCTAACCTCATCCCATCCTGGCCTCACATATCCCCCTACCAGGCTCCATCAGGCTCAACCTTCATTAAAGGCAGGGATTCTTCCCATAATGGTCCCTCTCTTGCTCCCATAGAGAAAAAAGGTGGAACCAAGAGGAAACAATGACCGCTTCTCAGGGCAGATTTTAGGGTGTGGACTTCGGCTTTGTTTTGTTCACATTTTAAAGAATGAGATTGGTAACACCCAAGCTATTGCCCTTGTTCTGGCTACTAACAAGAACAGAAGGGTGTGGAGAGGTCACCCTTCCCAGAGACTGTTGGGATCTGCTGGGCAAAGGTGGAGGGGAAATAACCAGGTCCCACCCATTCCTGGGACTCCTGTGGGTTGGGGAATGCAGAAGGATGTGGCTCCTCAAAACTCACCTCTATTTATTTATCTTATGTTATTTATTTATTTATTTTGAGTTGGCACCTCACTCTGTCCTCCAGGCTGGAGTGCAGTGACATGCTCACAGCCACCACAGCCTCAACCTGCTAGGCTTAGGCGATCCTTCCACCCCAGCCTTCCAAGTAGCTAGAACTACAGGCACGTGCCACCACACCCAGCTAATTTTTTTTATTTATTGTAGAAACGAGATCTCACCATGTTGTCCAGGCTTATCTCAAACCCTGGCAATCCTTTCGCCTTTACCTCCCCAAGTGTTGGGATTACAGGCATGAGTCACCACGCCTGACCAAAATTCACCTCTATTTAGAGACAGGTAGCCATCAAACTAAGCACATGGAATTTCAACTTCTCTTTCTGCTCATTTTCCTCAGACATTATGACACATACATGACCTTCATAAAATTATAGCAGTTTATGCAATACCTCATGTATGACTTCAGTCCACCATTTGGGCTGAAAATGGGGGATTCAATTATATTCCTGCCACTGCTTGAAGTCCCAGAGACGTTCACTAAAGACATCAGAGGTTTGTGCTATGCTGGCCCCCATTCCTGATGAGAGGATTGTTTTGTTTAATTCCCATTTGCGTCTCTCTAAATTTCCATCTTTTCATAATACAGAAAAACAAAGAGTGACTTTGTAAAACTTCAGGTAAATTTTAAGCACACTTTTAAAACTTTTAAAAATATGTCTTTAGCTGGGCACGGTGGCTCACGCCTATAATTTCAGCACTTCAGGAGGTGGAGGTGAGAGGATTGCCTGAGTTCAGGGATTTGAGACCAGCCTGGACAGCTGGTAAGACCTCATCACTACAATAATAAATCCAAAATAATTAGCTAGGTGTGGTGGCACAAGCCTGTCGTCCCAGTCGAAGCTGCAGTAGCCGTGAGTGTGCCACTGCACTCCAGCCTGGGTGACAGAGTGACTCTGTTCAAAATAAAAGTATGTCCTTATGCATAGAAAGCTGTTAGAGATTAAAGTAAAAGTAGATCAAACAGAACATATGAGGGGGACCCAAAAAAACAGAATTTATTTTTTTTTAATTGTGTATTTATTCTTACGTGTTTACACTTCAGTTGCCTTCAAAGCACTCTTCGTTTGATGCAATACATCTATTGAAATGCTTTTTCCACTCCTCAAAACAGTTTTTAAACTTGTCCAGTTTGATGCTTTTTTAGTGCTTCTGCCATTTTTCATTTCACTTCTTCCACATCAGCAAAATGTTTCCCTTTGAGAATTTTTTCATCCAGGGAAACAAAATAAAAAGTCACTGGGGCCAAGATCGGGTGAATAGGAAGGGTGGGGCATGGAGGTCATGCCATTTGGGGTCAAAAACTGATGAACACTCAGTGTGGTGTGGACAGGTGCACTCATAAATCACCCATTATGAAATGAGCAAACACAATGAAAGCATCTTTCAAAAAAAAAAATTCACTGAAGCCTCTCACAACAATGCTAACTGGCACACTGATGCTGATGGGTTCCTAGAACACTTTCCTAGTGAGGAAAGCCTGTATTACAAGGGGCCCACCCTCCAAAAGATAATTCTGTTTTTGTGAGGGATACACCTTCATACATGATCATCATCTCTTAAAATTGTTTATACATACACACACACATCTGTGTGTACAGACAATTGTCTCTCAGCACCCATGAGAGATTGCTTCCAGGACTCCCTGTGGATACTAAAATCTGAGATGCTCAAGTCCCTGATATAAAGTGCTGTAGTCTTTGCATATAGCCTACACACATCCTCCTGTATATTTTAAATCACCTCTAGGCCACATATAATACCTAATACAATGTAAATACTATAGTAAATAGTTGTCATACTGTATTGTTTAGGGAATGATGACAAGTAAAAAAAACCTGTACATATTCAGTAGAGACTCTCTTTTTCCTGAATACTTTTCATCTATGGTTGGTTGAATCCACAGAGTCAGACCCCTGACAGATACAGATGGCCAACTGTGCATTATAAGGTCTGGAAGGATGTTTCTCAAGGTGTTGATAATGGTTATTGCTGAATGGTCGGTATCTTAGTCCACTCATGATGCTATAATATAATACCACAAACTAGGTGGCTTATAAACAACAGAAATTTATTTCTTACCATTCTGAAGATGGGAAGTCCAAAACCAAGACAAATTCGTTGTCTGGTGAGGACCCACTTTCTGGCTCATAAATGGCAGCTTTTTGCCGTGTCCTCACACGGTAGACAGGATAAGGGATCTCTCTGAGGCTTCTTTTATAAGAGCACTAGTTCCACACATGAGGGCTCCATCCTCATGATCTAATCATCTTCCAGAGGCACCACCTTCTAATACCATGATCTTGAGGGTTAGGACTTCAACCAATAAATTTGGGGTAGGACATTTAGCCCATAGCATGGGATTTTTTTTTTCTTTTCTCCCTATTTTGTTCTCTCTTTCATACACACATCCTTGCTATATTTTCTAATTTTTTGATATGCACATGTTGTGTAGCATTTATTTAATAAAATAAACATAATTCAAGTTATATCAACACATCACCTATGCTGTGCCTAAAATAGAGTAGACAGAAGGTTTTTCTTCTAATTTTCCCCCCAAAATAATAGTAGATAGCATTTATGGAGTATTTATTCCATGCCAAGCACTGTAGTAAATGTTTTTAAAAATATATTATCTCATTTACACTTATGACAACATTATGAGGTTGGTACTATCCATCTCTCTTTTTAAAGATGAGACAATTAAGACACAGTTTACGAAACAGGAAGAAGTCCCAGAACTAGTAAGTGGCAGAACAAGAACCATACACTAGGCAGTCTAACAACAATCTTTGTTCCTTTTTTTTTTTTTGAGTCGGAGTCTCACCCTGTCACCCATGCTGAAGTATAGTGGCATGCTCATGGTCTCTGCAACCTCAACCTGATGGGCTCAGGCGATCCTTCTGCCTCCGCCTTCCAAGTAGCTAGAACTACAGATGTGTGCCACCACACCCAGATAATTGTTTGATATATTGTAGAGACGAGGTCTTGACAAATTGCCCAGGCTGGTCTCGAACTCCTGGATTCAGGCAATCCTCTTGCCTCAACCTCCCAAAGTGCTAGGATTACAGGCTTGAGCCACCGTGCATGGCCCAGTCTTTGTTCTTAATCACTTCATAAGGGGTGGTTTTGCTTCTGAAAATTAAGACTTTTTCTATAGTTGGATTACTATCTACCATATTTGTAATTGCTTCCTGTCCATTGCCTTTGTTTTTAGTTTCTTTTTTGTCATTCACTATCTTTTGCCTTCTCTTTTGAGCATTTTATATAATTTCATTTTTTTTCCTCTCCTAATATATCAATTACCCTTTTATTTTTTACTTTTTTTAGTGGTGCCCTTGAGTTTGCATCATACATTTATACCTAATCCAAGTCCTTTTTCAAATAACACTATACACCTAAGCAACTTAGAGTATTCCCAATTCCTTCTCCCATCACTTTTAACATTAATTTCATTTATCCTTAGCTCTAGTCACCAAATACATCGTTGCTATTATTTTGAACAAACTGTTATCTGTTAGACCAGTTAAGAATTTTTTTTAAAAGATTTTATTTTACCTTTATTTTTTTCTAACACTCTTCCTCATTCTAAATGTAAATCCAACTCTCTGACATATTTTATTTTTCTTCTTTCTGAATTTCTTTTAACATTTCTTGCGTGGCAACAAATTCCCTCAATAGAAATTTTTTATTTAGCCTTCCCTTTTGAAGGATAATTTCACTGGATACAACATTTTAGGCTGATGATTCTTTTCTTTCAACAGTTTGAATATTTTATTCGATTCTCTTCTCACTTTTATAGTTTCTGAAAGAGAAGTCTAACATACTTTATAACTTTGTCCCTCTATAGATAAAGTGTTTGGTTTTTTTCTCCTCTAGTTTCTTTCAAGATTTTCTTTGTCTTTGATCTTCTGAAGTTTGAATATGACATGCCTAAGTATACATCAGTGGTAGGGGCAGAGTATTTATTGTATTTAATGTCCTCTGAGCTTCCTGAATGAATGATTTGGCATCTATCATTAATTTTGGAAAATTCTCAGTCACTTTTGCTTCAAATATTTCTTCTGTTCCTTTTTCTCTTTCTTTTCTTTCTGGTATCTCCATTGTGTGTGCTTACACCTTCTATAATTGTCCCACAGTTCTTGGATATTGCTGTATTTTTTTCTCTTTAAATTTTAGTTGTTTTTTTGTTTTTGTTTTTGTTTTGAGTTGGAGTCTTACTCTGTCGCCCAGACTGGAGTGCAGTGGCCGCTCCCGACCACCGCAGCCTTGACCTGCTGGGCTCCGGCGATCCTTCCACCTCAGCCTTCCAAGTAGCTGGAACTACAGGTGCGCGCTACCACACCTGGCTAATTTTTTTATTTATTGTAGAGATGAGGTCTCGCCAAGTTGTCCACACGGGTCTTGAACCCACGGGCTCAGGCAATCCATTCACCTCGG
>CAUYQG010063477.1:0-29307 GCA_963574415.1 Tarsius wallacei
GTGTTCTATCTCCTTTTGTTTAAGAAAAGCTAGCCGGGCACAGTAGCACACGCCTATAGTTCCAGCTACTCGGAAGGCTGAGGCGGAAGGATCTCCAGAGCCCAGCAGGTCGAGGCTGCGGGGCCGGGAGCAGCCACTGCACTTCAGTCTGGGCGACGGAGTGAGACTCCAAGCAAGGGAAAATGAAGCAGGGACAAGAGCTTGTGATGGGTAAGGGATAGGGTGGGGTGGGTGCTGGCTGGCATAGAGGATGGTCTGGAAGGCCTGTTAAAGGACTCTTGGGCAGACACCTGCCTAAAGGGAAGGGATGAGTCCTGGGGTTGTCTGGGGGAGAAGTGGGGAGTATAGACACCTTGAAGTGGGAGTGTTGTCAGTTAACAATATATCCGACACCTGCTTCTGTATTGCTAGTAATGTTTATAGGGCACATACTGTGCACCAGGCAGTGTTCAGGTGTTGCAGCCACCCTGTTAGATAGGTCTTATTTTTATTCTACCTCATTTCACAGGTGAGGCAGCCACAGCCACAAGCCAAGCATCCAGATGATGGGAAGACAGAGCAGTTCTCATTTACAGGGGCACAGGCATGCCTCAGCCCTGTCCAGAGGAAAGAGCATATGGTTTGGAGAGAAAAAAAGAGAAAATCTCAATTTGGGCCTGGCCCCGCTACTCATCTGTTGTGTGATCTTGGGTGAGATGCTCAACCTCTCTGGGCTCCCAATTCCTGATTTGTAAATTGGTCCAATAAACTCTCAGAGGATTATTATGTATGTTAAGTAGGAAGTCCAGAAGAAAGGACATTGCAAACTGCATGGTACCAAGAGAGCATCACTTTATTCTTACTGCATTATGACACCAATTCTCATTCCTTGCCTCGTGCAAAGAGAGAGAATGAGAGGAAAATGGAAGTCTGTGACTCAGGTCACTTCCTTGGTTCCTTCCCCCGAACACCTCTCTGAGGGTGGATTATCTGAGGATTCAGTTGCACGGGCAAGTGTGTTTCTGAAGGATCCAGAACTCTGCGATAAAGTTGGTGTGGAGGAGTTTCACGTTTCTAAAGAAATCCTTCTCACATGTCTGAAGGAATGGCTGGAGGTGCTAGAGTTTCCGATCCACCCTCTTCCACAGTGCCAGGCTACCTGTGAGATCCGGATCAGGATCCCTGGGCAGCTTTCTGTCGTTTCACACGGCGTAGATGGTAGGTGCTTGATAAAAGTCGCTTAAGTGGCCCCCAATAGCGCCACCTTTTCAATGATCCTTTGCATCTGTCTCGGAGTCCTGTGCACGGCATGGCTCCATCCCAGGGGATTTGGAGAGATGGGTGTTATGACTTGGGGGGCTGTAGTATGGGACAGCCCGGGTGAAGGGACGTCTCCCAAACTGATCATGGACAGTGAGCCTGGATACCACTCTCAGATCTGGTGAGGTATACTTGGCCTCCGCCACAATGCCCGTGGTCCGTCAGTTCATTTGCTTGTCAACCAAATGATCAGTAGACAGTTGAATGACTGCTGTTAACTATTGTTAGCAATAATCTATTGTGCATTCCAAAATAGCTGGAAGAGAATAATTTAAATGACCCCAGCCTAAAGAAAAGATAGTGTTTAAGGTCGATGGCTATCTCAGTGATTACCCTGATTTGAACTTCGCGCATTATATGAATGTATCAAAATAATCATATGACCTCCAAAATACGTACATCTGTTAAGTGTCAATTAAAAAAAAAGTTAACCAAATTATGGATTGAACATCTACTAGGTACCGGGCACGTGCTAGGTGCTGGAAATATACAATGGTGAATGAGACAGGGGTTTGGCTGCTTGCTCTAGGGAGGGTCCTGAGGAGATGCCTGGGCTCTATTTTGTAATTCGAACGCTTGCTGACGCTCTTTGCAGCGCCCCTGGAAAGTGCGCAGGGGTGCGGGTGCTTCGGTGGCCCCTTGCTGAAGACTGGCAGGTATGCACCCATCTAGCTGGCACAGCGTCTGGTGTCTGTGATCAGACCCTAGCCATCCAGTCTGCGATTTGTTTTCCCCGGCGCAGCAGTGACTTCCTGCAGTAAGCTCCATCTTGGCTGTGCTGCCATCCCCCCCTGAGGTTGGAATAACAGCCTCCTGGGGACTGGCTAATCTTGGGAGAAGCAGAGCCCCGAGGAAAGAATCCTGTCTCCGCTGTGTGCACCTAGGATTTGGAAGAGCTGCAGCTAATGCAATTAGGTAAGGGCAAAGGCCCTGGATGCCGGGAAGCCGGAAGTACAGGGTGAGCCTTCCAGCTGCCCTCAGCCCAGGACTTCCTCTGTCACCACTCTCTGGGGCTGCAAGGGCCCCGGACACAGCCAGTCTGACCAGTCAAAGTGCTGGCTCTGGAAGTTAGCTGAACAACCCACTCAACTAACTGTGACCTTGGGCAAACCTCGAAGCCCGGTTTCCCCATCTGTAAAAATTGGGGCACTAACAAGAGTTAGTGCCCCATTACCCCTTGGTGAGGATGGAGTGACCATGGTGAGCCATCCATCAGCATGTGCTAAGACGACCGTTTTCCAGGTGAGCAACCTGAGGCCTGGGCCAGAATTAAACACCCTGAATTCCTCAGTGCTGGAGTCGGAAAAACTGGCTTTCCCGGCCTCCAGCACCAAGGCCACGAAGGAACCAACTTCCTTCTCTCTCACTGGTGGTGGTCCAGGTGCCTTGCTGGCCTGGGCCAGAGATAAAAAAATGAGGAGGAACTGGGATAGCCCAGGACCAGTCGTCAGAGGCCAAGGAGTCTCTTTCCAGCTGATTCCACTGATGGAATCACTCCAGGGTCTTAATCTCCTCCTCTGTGCAATCGGGTGGCTTGACTGCCCTTTCCAGCCCTAAATTCTTTCAGGAAGCCCACTGAAGGAAGTAGAGAGCAAGAGTGGAGAAGGAGAGCGAACATAACAGTGTGACATTGTGATGAGAGCTAGCATTTTGAAAATCCTGACTACACGCTGGGGACTTTCTGGGCGCCAGGGATACACAGGGCCTGGGACATTATCCCTGTTTTCTAGGGACTCCTGGATTCATGGAACTGGTGGTGGTTGTGGGTTGCAGTGGCGATCGGAAAAGAGAAATAACCAGAGGAGTTAGAACTCATTTCGACAGGTGCCTTGATAGAGATGTGAACAGAGGCTCATGGCTCAGGCCAGGGTGCCTGTGTATGTAGAACCCTGGACACTGTGCGGGGAAGGGGAGTTCAGGGTTGGGAGCCAGGTTCCAGAAGGTTCTGGTGGGAGGGTTGGCAGCCAGGCCAAGCTCAGGGGGCTATTCCTCCAGTTAGAAACTATCAGAAAGGCTGGGCTTGGTGGCTCAGCCTGTCATTCCAGCACTTTGGGAGGCCGAGGCGAGTGGGCTGCCTAAGCCTGCGGGTTCGAGACCAGCCCGGGCAACTTGGCAAGACCTCGTGGTAGCGCGTGCCTGTAGTTCTGGCTACTTGGAAGGCTGAAGCGGAAGGATTGCTGGAGCCCAGCAGGTCAGCACTGGGGTGACCCTGAGTAAGTCACTGCATTCCAGCCTGAGCGACAGAGGGAGACTCTGACTCACACACACACACACACACACACACACACACACACACACAAAGAAACTTCCAGAATTCCAGAATCTCCTCTGAGGGGGCTGTAGGGGCTTTGGAGCTATGCTGGTATTTCCTCTTTCAAGGGGAAAAATTAGCTTTGCCTTTAAGCGTTACCTGTTTGTCCCTTGGCTTCCTAGTGCGGTGAGATCCAAATACAAGCTATTTGCACTGAACTTGTTGATTTTAGCACGTGGTAGAATAGAATAAGAAGTCTAAATAGTCCGTTTTTCTTCCCTTTGGGGGCATGTTTTCGGACCTTTTAAAGAAAGTCTTGTTGAAAACCTTGAAAACTTGTGACTGTAGGTGGTGGATGTGACACTGGGTTGGGGACATATTGTGAATCCGCTGTGTTCTTGGGCCTGTACTGAGCAAGCTTTCTTGAACGCTTAAGATGGTGAAAACACTGATCCAAGCCACAGAAGCCCTTTGGAGAGATTCTGTAGGGGGAGGGCGAGGCGGCTTTGAATGCTGTTTGAACACTTAGACTGCTAAGTGCGACCCTTCAAGCACTTCAAGGGCCTTAAACGGTTGAGTGCAAAGGATATTCGGGAACATAAAATATCCTGCTGATACTAGAATAAAGACCCCTTATCTTCTTCCTCAATATTGACTTAGAATAATAGCTGGTTTTGAACTTTCTCCCAATCAATTAGTTTTTAATTTAGAAAATGCCTTTAGGGAAAACTTACAGAAAACTTACTGTCAGTTTTGGAGATGTGAGGTGGCTGATCAGAAGGGACTCTTTAAGGAGGTGAAAAAGATAAAAGTGTTACTATAATCAGAATGTTCCCTTTTTCTCCCATGATGTTAATTTATCGACACATATTATCTTGAGTATCTTTTGTTTGCAACACTGTGTGGGTAAACTGAGGAAGGCACTACAATTTAGCCTCTGTACTCTATGTGTGTGTATATTTATATGTGGGTTTATTAATTGTTTTTCATGGGAAAGGAAGATGAGATAATTTTTTTTTTTTAAGAAAAATCCCCCCACCTCCTTTCTAGAGAAAGGATGATATCAGAGCATAGCAGAAAGAGTTCTGGACTGAAAGTCAGCAAACTTGAGTTCCTTGCCTTGCCTCAAACTAGCTGGGCAACCCCAGACAAAAGTCTTGCCTTCTCTGATCCTCAGGTTCTCATCTGCAAAGCGATGAGACAGGAGCAAGGTCTGTGGATCAGCTGCATCAACCTCACCTGGGAGCTTATTAGAAATGCAATCTCAGCATCCATAAAGGTACCTGATCTCAAACCAGGTGAAGTGGGGACCAAAGGGAGGCCCAAATTTTACCTGTACGATGACCACTTATCTCTCTAATCCTGAATTGTACCCCACATCTTTAAAAGAGAAAAAAAATGAATAAGTAATTAAAAAAAGTTTTAACTGAAAAATGCTTGAGGTGATAAATACCCTAATAACCCTGATGTGATCATTACACACCATATGTCTGTATCAGAACATCACATAAACCCCATGAATATAGATACCTGTTATGTACCCATAATAATAAAAAATAAAACTAAACTAAAAAAAAAAATAAGTCTCAGGTCTACTGGATCAGAATCTGCATTTTAACAAGATTCCTAGGTGATGTGTATGCAAATTAAAGCTGAACAAGCATTCCTTAAAAGAACTATTCCTTCTCTAATATTGTATTGTTTTTTCCAAATAGAGTTAAAATATGGTTATGAAGAATTTATCCAAGACTGTGTCAAACATTCTACATGAACTGGGTATATCATCTCTTACCCTTCAAAAGTTTATCATGTGAGAAAAAAGACTTAAGGCAGAAACACACACAAATAGTCATATGTTCAGTTCCAAATGCTGGATGTACACATTTCTTCTTTTTGCCTTCTTTGTGTTTTAGGTCTTGGCGGTGTGTGGAGAGGCAGCTGTGGAGAGAGGATAGGGGGAAGGGAGAATCAAGGTGATTGCAGATAGAGATGGCTATGGACTGAGAGACTGAGAGCTTCCGAGCTGGCAGGTGGTGCAGAGCAGTGGGTGCCAGCCCTGGGTCCTCAGAATCATCTGAAAATCCAGCATCGTCAGTGATTGCAAAAATGTTTCTCCAATTTTTCAAGTATTTGTAAATGTTGCTTTGATGACTTGAAATAAGCATTCATAGTGACTTTTTATATTCTATATTTTCCTAAAACGTTGTACTAAATGTTAAATCTATTAGGTGGGAGAAGGACTTTTAGCATGAAAAAGGATCTTCTTTTTTTAGTTGGAGTCTCACTCAGTCACCCAGGCTAGAGTGCAGTCTCATGCTCATGGCCACCATAGCCTTGACCTGCTGTGCTCCGGTGATCCTTCCACCTCAGCCTTCCAAATAGCTGGGACTACAGGCAAGCACCGCCACACCCGGGTAATTTTTTGATTTATTGTAGAGATGTGGTCTCGCCAAGTTGCCCAGGTTGGTCTCCAACCCCTGGGCTCAGGGAATTCTCTCGCCTCCGCCTCCTGAAGAGCTGGGATTACAGATGTGAGACACTGCGCCCAGCAAAAAAGGGTGTTCTTATTTGAAGTTGTTGAGAACCAATGAACGAGGGCATAGTAACTAATAATGGTCATGGTGCTAACAACTAACAAATGTTGAGAACTTTCTAGGCACCAGACACTGTACCTTATCAGGAAAGACTTTAGGTATCTGCTAATCAATTTATAGAAAAGGAAACCAAGGCTCAGAATGGCGAAGTGGCTTACTCCAAGTCACGGTGTGAGGGAGTGCTTGGTAGAGCCAGGACTGGACCTCCAGTGTCCCTGCGGTGGGGCTAGTTATGTTTCGGTTGTGCCAAGCTCTGTGGTTTGTCCGCCCGGTGCTCTGGAACTGTGTCTGTGGGGATGCCGAGTGGAGAGGAGTGAGTTCTCCTGGGTTCTTGCTCTGAGAATCACAGACCATCAGCGTCTGAAGGACCTTGAAAGCATGTAGGCCCAAACTTTACTTACAGGTGAGCATACCTGGCCCAGCAAAGGAGGGGAACTTGCCCAAGGCCAAACAAGGAGTAGGGCTTGTTTGCTTGTTTTGGTCTTCCTCCACCTAAAATTCAGCTCTATTTCACAACTATGCTTCTTCACAAGAGAAGTGAGCAACTGAAAAAAACCTTTTATGAAAGTGAACGAACACATTGGAGAATATTGCATCTCAGGTTGTTGTGAGGACTGTGAATCTTTAAAAAGAATTTAGCATGGTTACTGGTCATTGTAAACACACAAATAATGTTTGTTATTGTTATTATTGTTCTTATCAAACTTCACATATCAAATTTAGGAACAGCTTTTTTTTTTTAAGTAGAACTGATTGTAGTCTTGACTTTTTCCCTGTGTTCTCTGTCTTAAGGATAACCTTTGGTAGGGCAGACCACTGAATTCCTTTTCACTGAATACTACACCATATAATCACTGGAAACCTATAATGGAAGGGGAACAAGTTGGCTTTTAGAGCCTTTTCATTCTTCATGTGATGAGCCCACACCGGGCCAGTTCTCGCTGAACTGAGAAGCTGTCTTTTTGGCAGATCTCCTGATCCTGAATGTAAGGATGGAGGAGTCCTTCTGCAGGAACCAGTACTTGCCCTGCATCATTGGGACCAACCTAGAGAAATAGGAACTGGGTTAGAATGAGGGCCAGTTTCATGGGCCACAGAACCAGGGCCAGCTGCACAGAGCCTCTGTGTTGGACTTCTGCGTCAGTGGAATGCTCTGCAGAGAGGTTGAAATTCCTGGCCAGGCTCTGCGGCTCAGCCTGTCATCCCAGCACTTTGGGAGGCCGAGGCGAATGGATTGCCTGAGCCTGAGGGTTCGAGACCAGCCCGGGCAACTTGGCGACACCTCGTCGCTACAATCAATCAAAAAGTTAGCTGGGCGTGATAGTGCATGCCTGTAGTTTTGGCTGCTTGGAAGGCTGAGGTGGAAGGATCGCCGGAGCCCAGCAGGTCGACGCTGGAGTGGCCGTGAGTATGCCACTGCACTCCTGCCTGGGTGACAGAGTGAGACTCCAACTCAAAAAAAAAAAAAATTCTTCATATTATCTTGAACAAGGGGCCTCATATTCTAATTTTGTACGGGGCCTAGCAACTTATGCTGCTGATCTTGGTTAGAACAATCTGGATTCAGGACCCAGAAGAGCTGGCAAGGAGTAAATCAGTGGAGGCTGCTGCCTTTGGGGGAGGAGGAGGCCACAGACCTGACCCCTTGTGGCGAGTCTGAGTACCATGCGCGGGCTTGAGCCTGGCTGCATGCCAGAATGAGGGGATGGCAGGGTGGTGTGGTGTCTTGCAGTCCCATCACTTTGCCTTGTGTTTACAGACAAGTCACTAGCCTCTCACTAGCCTTTTAACATGTCGTCTTTGGGGCTTGTAATTGCCATCCCCAAGTACACACAGTAGGTCCTTAGCACACGATGGTTTTTGACTTTATTGTTGCCCTACAGTGAATCATCTCTAGACTACTCTGAAAAAAATAGATAAAGCTTTGTGTGAGATGCTTTATAAACTTCCTTATGTTCAGTGTCACCTGGAAGATCCAAGGGTCTTATGTTAATGTCCCTGCTGGCCATCTCTTTCTTTCATTAATCCATCCAGCTAGATTTACTTTCCCAGCTCCATCACTTAGTAGCCATGTGACCTTATAGACATTTACTAGATGTTTCTGAGTCCCAGTTGCATTGTCTATAGAAAGGGGATGGTCACATCTACCTTGGTAGGCTGTTCGGAAATTTGAGATAATACGTGTAAAGCTCCTGGAATAATAGTGACTGGCACCTAGTAGGTGTTCAATAAAGAGTAATTTCTCTTATTCATGTCATTTCCCTTCCTCAAAAAAAAAAAAAAATCTTCAGTGGCTCCCGATTGCCAATGGCCATGGGGGATCAAGGCCCTCCATGGCCTAGCCATGGTCTACATTGGCTCACTTTTTCCTCTAGTGTTTAAAAAACTTCTAGAATGCTGGTTGTGGTTGTTAATTTAATCTCTCTATATCTTGTTCCCCAGGGACATTGGAATCTCCTTAGTGGTAGAATTCTGTGTTACCACTTGGAGTGCCTAGGAGAGTGCCTGGCACAGTGTCTATGTGGTTGTTGATTGCTAGCCAAAGTGTATTTCAGGAGTGTTGTGTAATTCTGTTTGTTTTACATCTGTTTATACCTCTTAGCTCCTTAAAATTGGAAATGGATTATGGCTTTGTATTTGAATCAGGAGGAGGAAAAAAACACTCTTCCCTTCTCTCCTGTTTTTTGTTTGGAAACGGCCTCTGTCACTCTCTTTTGGGATTATTTGTTTACATGTTTGTCTCCCCCTCTGGACTGTGCGATTAGGGTGGGAAGGAATGGTGTTTAATTCTCCTTCAGTGCCCAGCACATTGAGCCTGGCACAAATCAAAGAGACCCTCATTAAATATTTGTCAAAGCAACGAATATTGGAAAGCTCAAGTTTTTATGGCAGACGAGGGAGACAGTGGGAGCTGCCTTTTTACTGGAAAAACATTGTTTATTAGATCTGTATGGATCATTTAGAAAATATGCAGTTGGATATCTTTTATGGTCAAAGAAGAAAATCAGTATAAAGTGCTTAATTAAAAGCAGAAGCTAACATTTCCCCTAGTAATGAAGGCAGGATTGTGCATAGTTTCCTCGGCCCAGGAGATGGGCAGGCAGCCAGGCTCAAAGACAGGGATGCTGCATAGACAGATAAGAAGGTTTGACTTAGGAGGGCTGAGTCCCTGAGTCCATCTTTGCTTTGATGTTTCTCCTCATGGATGTTGAAAATGTGAAGAGTGTTAACTCCTTAAAGATATTCTGATGACAGTGTCAACTCCTTTAAGATGATTTTGCTCCGTTATCTATGAAATTACCACTTGCTAGTGAATTTATTACAATAGTATATTTTCAGGAGTAGGTTCTGTATTTGAGATTAAAGTCTCTCAGAAGTGTGGGTTTTTCTCTTGCTCTTCTTGGTGTTCCTGTGCCGGGCATGGAGCAGGCCCCTCATAGGTGTGATGCCCAGAGCTCTTACCTACTCGGCATCAGCAGGGTTGGCCCTGTCTTGGGCGTAAGAAACTGCTGAGGACCAGGAGCTAGGGAGGTGACAAGGGTGATGATGTTCTGAATGACATCTGCCTCCAGGAGGAAACCAGGCCCTCTGAGAAAGACAACAATTGGTTGTGCTCTCGTGTGGTCCTGGGAGCAGCAGTGTTTGCATCACCTGAGAGCTCATTAAAGATGCGAATCTCAGACACACTTCAGATGTACTGAATCCGACACTGCTGTTAGTCAGAGTGCCCCGGTGATTGACCTGTACAGTAACATCTGAGACACATTGCTCTGAGAAAGGATGAGGACTTTCTCAACCTTGAAGTCTGGAATTTTGTCATTCTAGGAGGTAGCATGGTGAAGTTGGACTGACCCTGAGTCCCAGAGCTGCCACTGTAGGGATGCTACTTGACCCCTTGTAATCTCAGGTGTTTTTCATCTATAAAGAGTGTATGTTTATGTGTGTGTGTGTGTGTGTGTGTGTGTGTTTTGAGTCAGAGCCTCACTCTGTCACCCAGGCTGGAGTGCAGTGGCATGCTCATGGCCACCCCAGTGTTGACAGCGTGCGCTCTGGTGATCTTTCCACCTCAGCCTTCCAAGTAGCTGGAACTACAGGCGCGCACTACCACGCTTGGCTAATTTTTCTGATTTATTGTAGAGATGAGGTCTTGCCAAGTTGCCCGGGCAGGTTTTGAACCTGCGGGCTCAGGCAATCCACTCGCCTCGGCCTCCCAAAGTGCTGGGATGACAGGCTGAGCCACCAAGCCCGGCCTGTTGTGTGTTTTGCTAGTTTTTGGGGTGAGGATTGAATGACATAATGTAGTGCTCTTAGTTTATAGTAGGAACTTGATAAGTGTTACTTGGTGCTGATATTATTTTATCTGAGGCCCCTGTGCAGATGGTTCAATTACTTGATGAGAGAATTGCTGTATTATCATTATTACAATGTTGTAATTTTGCATTAACTTTGTGTCTTTTGTATGATTTAATGAGTGGCCTTAAAGAATCAATAGCTTTTGAAATCTCCTGTTTTAACCTGTTTTTGAATCTTCTACTTTTAACGTTGATGTACGTGTTATGTGGCTCAGTGTATGGCCATCATCTATTTTTTGAACTCCATTAAATCAGTTATATTTTCTTTTCGAGGTTCCTTCCTCCCCTTCATTCAGATAATAATGATTAAGTAGGAGCCTTCTTATTCAGCACTAGTTAGACGGTTAATGGAAAAGGTCAGTTAAAATAGGGAGTGAAGAAATGACACTAACCATTTGATTTCACTTTAAATGCCTAGCTGTATATTCGTTTAGTCTGGTGGTGTTGGGCCCAGGATGTTTCTTTGAGCTGGGTCTGGTGTTTGGAGGATGCTGTCTTCTTTCATATCCACACCTTACTTATCATACATCTTCTTTGGTGTCCAGCTTTGTTTTCTCTGAAGCAGATTAGAAATTTAAAGACACATGTAAAGCACTCTAAATGGAGAATTCTTGTAGATTTTTTTTTGCCTCCCCCAACTGTTTCTCCTTATCTCACAGTTAATGCAGCAATAGTTTTTCTTTCAGGGAGGGAGTTATGTTTATTTCACCTTTTCAAAGAATTTGACTTAGCTTTCATAGAAGTAACCACTCTCTTTTCATACTCTTGTTTCGTCAATTTATATTTTGTAGCATTAAAGTACATTATCTCCACCTTTATCTCTCTATATCTATTTCTCTCTTTCTTCTTGTCTGTCTATCATCTATATCTATATCTATCATATAGATATATGTATCTATGTCTATCAATCATCTATCTATATCTATCTCTCTCTTTATCTCTATTTTTATCTATCTCTCTCTCATCTATCTATCATCTATCTGTCTATCTAAGTATATCTTTGTATCTCTATTTATCTATCTTCTATCTCTTTCTATCTTTATCTATCTCTCTCCCTCTCCTCTCTCTCTTTTTCTTTCACCTATCTCTCTCTATATCTATATACCTATGTACTGTTATATAACTGTATGAGCTGCTTTGAGACCAAACCCTACTTATTCTTGTCAGAATGAAACTCAAGAGGTGGGCCCAGTGTGTGGCTTTTCCAGGCACAGCCACAGAGCACCCATGGACCCGAGACGGGACACTTTAGAAAGGGTATGGAGAGTCCTGACTAATCCAGTGAGTTATTTATGTGGAGGCCAGTGAAAAAATTTCTACATTTATATTTATTTGCATGCTACTTAACAGTTATCAAAGTACTTTTAAATTGATCATCTCACTTAATTTTTACAACACTTATTAAATAGTCAAGGCAAGAATTTAGAGGTGAAAAAATGGAAGTTCATAGAAGTTGCATTTTTTTTTGAGTTGGGATCTCACTCTGTTGCCCAGGTTGGAGTGTGGTGGCACCATCATGGCTCATTACAGCCTGAAACTCCTGGGCTCAGGTGGTCCTTCTACCTCAGCCTCCCAAGTAGCTGGGACTACATGTGCCTGCCACTACACCCTGCTAATTTTTTAATGTTTATTTTTGTAGAGACACGATCTCGCTTTGTTGCCCAGGCTGACCTCAAACTCCCGGGCTCAAGCAATCCTCCTATTTTGGTCTCCCAGATAGTTGGGATTATAGATGTGAACCACTGCTCCTGGCAGAAGTTGAACTGTGTGTGCATAAATCATTTCCTTAAGGGTGTGTTGGATTTAGAATTAAGATTTTTTTCGGATTTCAGATTTTTCCCACTCTTCTCTATCGCCTCTTTTTATGCTATGTTGAAAGCAGTGATGGGACTTTGGTTTTATTCAGATAATTACAATTTTCTTATAGTGTTATGTTAATACAGGAGGATGTATAGTGACAGTCACATATTGCATGTGTCAATGTGAGACATGAATCGCCTCCAGCCATGTGCAAGCAAATAAAGAGACAAACATAATTCCTCTGGACCAGCACTGTCCAATAAAATTATAACGCAAGCCACATATGTAATTTTAAAATTTCCAGTAGCCGCATTAAAATAGTAAAAAGAAACAAACAAAATTACTTTTATATTTTTTTTCACCCAGTAAGTCCAAAATATCATTTTGACATGTAATCATTGTAAACATTATGATTGAGATAGTTTGCACTCTTCGCTTTGAGCTAAGTCTTTCAAATCAGCAGTGGGTTTTACATTACAGCCGTATTTCAGGTGCTTAGTACCCGCATAGACTGAGCGGCACGCCTCTGGACCCTTAGGAAGACAATTGTAACAAGTACAGGAATGTGAACACTTTGAGATCAAAGCCTCTAATACTTTGGGGCCATTTAATTTAGAGAAAAATCGTTCTGCAGCTTTCAGTGACTCATACTAGTGACCCCAAGTCATTAAAAATAAGATTAAATTATCTACGTTGCATATAAGAGGGCAGAATAGATCATGACATATGCACAATTAGAAAGCCTTCTATCAAAAACATTTTTTAAAAAAGTTTTGACATATGACCAGCAATTGTACATGTGGACATTTGTTCCAAAGAAATGAAAACTTAAGTCCACACAAAACCTGTACATGATTGTTCATTGACGCTTTGTGTGTGATAGCCAAAAACTGGAAACAACCCAGATGTTCTTCAGTGGGTAAATGGTTAAACAGACAGTGCCACTTTTATACCATGGGATACTGCTTCTCAATAAAAAGAAATGAACTATTGATACACCCAACAGCTTGGATGGGTCCAAAGGGAATTATGCTGAGTGAACACAGACTCAGCCAAACTAATGAGACATTCAAAAAATGTAACCTTTTGAGACTGTGCTGAGTAATCTCAAAAGGTTACATTTATAAAACATTCCCCAAATAACAAAATTAAAGAGATAGAGAACAGATGAATGGTTGCCAGGGTTAAGGAGGGTAGGAAGGGGTGTCCAGTGGCCGTGAAGGGGAGCGTGCAGCATCTCCATGGTGAGGAAACACTTCTGTCTTGTGACTGTAATGGTGGTGACACGAATGTATGTGTGATAAAATTGCACAGATCTGTACACACATACACACACATGAGTACTTAACTGGATGGACCAGTGTTGATTTCCTGATTTTTCTGTTGTGTTATAGTAATGTGAAATGTTGCCAGTGGGCAAAGCTGGGTGAAGGCTACAGGAGACCTCTCTGTGCTATTTTTTGCAATTTCCTCTAAATCCGTGATTATTTCAAATTAAAAAGAGTTTGGTGCTGTAACGGATGTTCTGTTATTTGTAAAGCCTCCTTCCTGGAACTCCACGGTGAAGAGCCCAGGGAAACTGTGAAAATGAGGGTGGAGGACATAGGCATGTGTTCAGGGCTGCCTTTTACAAGCTTGGGGCAGGGCTCTCCTCAGTGCTCATGGCCTAGCTGCCGGTGCTCCCCCAAGTGAGAAGGCTTCCCTACAGTGAGCCCTCCCAAGGGTGTTCTTGTTCTGGCTGCCTTTTCAGGTCACAGGGGTGGATGATGCTGCCACCTAGAGCTCACCTTGTGGCACCTTGACTAGGTCCCTGGACCAGAGTGTCCCCCAGGAGCCACTGGGCTGTTTGACCCCACCTTGGGAATGCTGGGGACTGAGATATTGTCACTCGCTCTTCACATTTTCATATTAAAGGGTCGCTGGCTTTCAGCAGTTGCCTCTCGGTAATGCGTTCAGCCTCTGGTTAGCATTCCATAGCCTGATGAACTTTAATCCCTGAATGTTCTGAAAGGAAGGCTTCCTTTTCCTCTTTTGAAGATTCTGCTCCCCTGGAAGCAAAGTGCATGATTTAATTAATGGATGAAAGAAAAGGGCCCAAAACGGAGCCAGAAAAGAGTCAGCAGCACTGCCACCCACCTGCAGACACACAATACATACAAGCAGCACCTGACCAGGGAGGGGAAGGACCAGGAGGGACAGGGACAGGCTTTGCCATGGTTGGAGCCCAAAGTCAGGAAGCTGTGCTACAGGACCGGCTTAGCCATGGACTCGGTGTGAACTTGAAGCTCAGCCTCTGTGGGATTCGTTTCTTCATCCTTTGAAAATGGAGGTTGGACGTGGCAGCTCACACCTGTAATCCCAGCACTTTGAGAGGCCGAGGCAGGAGGATCGCTTCAGGCCAGGAGTTCAAGACCAACCAGCCTGGGCAACATAATGAGACTTTGTCTCTACAAAAAAAAAAAAAAAAAGAATACAAGAATTAGCCTGGCATGGTGGTGCAAACCAGTGGTCCCAGCTGTTTGAGAAGCTGAGGTGGAAGAATTGCCTGAGCCTAGGATGTCGAGA
This sequence comes from Tarsius wallacei, assembly GCA_963574415.1. NCBI lineage: Eukaryota > Metazoa > Chordata > Mammalia > Primates > Tarsiidae > Tarsius > Tarsius wallacei. The sequence goes on from CAUYQG010063477.1 coordinate 14,862, forward strand.
CTGTAGTGAGCCATAATCTGTACTGTACTTCTAGCCTGGACGACAAGAGTGAGACTCTGACTCAAAATTGAACAAACAAACAAACAAATAAACAAATGAAATGGAGATGTTACTATAGATCCTTCCTACCTCCAGAAATGGGTAGATAACAGCAAATATGCAGATAATAGAAAAAGGAAGGGGAAAAGTCCGCTGAAAAGTATAAAACTCCCTCTAGTGCAGTTTTTAAATGTTTGTTAATGCACTACCTAGAATGAAACTAGCAAGCCAAATTAAAAGAGAAAAGATGGGAAGATTCAGGACTCTGTTCTCATTTCTTTAAAACACACACACACACACACACACACACACACACACATAAACACATATACATACCCACACATGAAGATGATCTCTTGATAAAGAGTAGTACTTTGACTTGTCTTGTGGTCACCATAAAATTATAGTGGTGACTGGTCAATTCATCTAGTTGGAATCCAAGCATCTCAAAGTATAAGATGCTTCATTAGAGTGAGTGCTCTTTGGCTATACAAGCTAGGCATACCTTACTGCCATTTTAGAGATTTATAATGAACATATTAGAGTTTCAGAAAAATCCTGCAGCAAAGAAATCTGTTTGACTTTGTTTCGTTCAGTAACTCCTCAGTTTATGATCCATGGGCTCTCCTCCTTCCCCTGTCTTTCTCTCTCTCTCTTCTCTCTCTCTCTTTTTTTTAGTTGAAGTCTCACTCGGTTACCCAGGCTGGAGTGCAGTGGCACAATCACGGTCCACAGCAGCCTCAACTTCCTAGGCCCAAACTACCATGCCCGGCTAACGTTTTGGTATTTTTTGTAGAGATACGGTCTCACTATGTTGCCCAGGCCGATCTTGAACTTCTGAGCTCAAGCAAGTCTCCCGCCTCAGCTTCCCAAAGTACTGGAAATACAGATGTGAGCCACCATGCCCAACACTGACTTTCTCTTAACTTTTTACATAGACTGCGGAAGTCCTGGGACTAGTGTACTGCTCAGAAAAACTGTGAGCTGAGTTCTTGGGGTTTGTTGTTAGCTTGTTTGTGCCTTTCAGAGAATTTAAATTTTGTAGATAATTGAGTTTTTCTTTTTCTTTTTTTTACTTTGGCCTCAAGAAAACTCAGGGAACATTTGTAACTCAGGGTTAGTTTCTATTTTAGAATAAGCTTTTGTATCTTTGTACTGTTTTCCTAGTTTTTTTTTTCTTCCTTGTCTTATTGGTCAATTCACTGGCCCTGACTTAAACATTCTTGTTACTGTGTCATTTGTTGTGTCATAAGCCACTTCAAAATCTCTGGATTGAGACAGGCTGTGAAGATAGATACAGAAACTAATGCAAGCTGATAAAAATGCTAATAACTACTCTTTTTTGAAGGTCTATTATTTGTCAGGCACTGTACTGGCTCCTTTGCATAAATGATTTCTTCCTTAATTTGATCAAGGTATTCCTCACTTTTGTCTTAGGAAGTTTTAGATCTTGGGGTCCAAATTTAGTTTCTTAGAATCTTACAACTGTGCGGGACTTTTGAGAGCATCTGACCCTAAGAAATAACCTCGAAGGAGATGAAAGTCGAAACCAGCCAGGACAGATGGTCTTCCGAGGCTCTCCATGGCAACCTGCAGCTAATCTCTGCCCTTCTGCCACTTCTGGGAAAATTGCTTTAGGGAAATGCCGTTTTAACTGGGACCATGAAATCACTAATGATGGCCAAGGTGGGGGTGGCTGGCGTGTGCTTGGAAAATGCAGCTTCGGTGCCTGCCTCTCTGGGGGAGCGGCAGCTGTGTGCCGGGATTACCTAGGACAATTTCTGCCTGACGAGAGAAGTGCCTTCCTCCACGCAGCCAGGCTGAGCACTCCCTTCCCACGTGCAGGCACTGGGCTTCTGGTTGCCCTGCTGTTGCCTGTCCCAGCATCCCCTCTAGGATCCGTCCTGCTGACATAAGGTCGCGGATGTCACTCTTCTCCGTCCAGGCTGTCCCTGGCTGTCCCAGGCTGCGGACGGAGAGCTTTCCCTCGCTTGACGCTGGGCTTTGCAATGTTTTACTGTTTCATCTTTCCACAATGTCCCATTCTGTGTCCCTACCTAGGCTGAGGGGAGTGATGCCCTATCCACTGCTGTTTCTCAAGTTCCACTTGGTGACCAGGTGCATATTGGTCCTGGGGGGACTATTTACTGGCGCTATTGATTGGCATCAACAAATATTTGTTAAACATCGACAGTGCAGGGATCTGTGCTGGCCTCTGGTAAGACAGAGGTGTGTGTACACTTTTCAGCTCATGGGAATAACCCTGAGCTTCTTGAGGCGAAGGGCTGAGATTTATTCAGCCCTATGCCCAGTGCCCTGCACAATGCCTGGCATGTGGAAGTGTGGCAGGGGCTGCTACTTGTTCTTCCTAATATTGTTATTATTGGTAGTAGTTCTGTTCTTTTTCCTCCCCTTCCTCTCCTCCTTCTCCCGTTTCTTCTCACACTCCTCCTTCTCTTCCTTCTCCTTGAGTGGTAGGAACCTTAGCAGGGCACATCTGCCTTCCTTGCTTGCCCCTGAATATGGTCATGTGGGGTTCTGTTCAAAGTGACAGGAACAGAAGTGATAAGTGTAACTTCCAAGTTGTTCTTTTAAAAGGAAAGCAGTGGGCCATCTCCTATTTTCCCTCCTCTTGGGCAGTGGGGTGCAGGCGAGCCATCTTTGAATGTATGAATAAAGATCACCCCCTGGGGATGGCAGAGCAAAAAAGTGGAAGGGGCCTGGGTTCTTGCTGTCACTGAGCTCTTGTCTGAACCCCAGACTGAATACCAAAACTGTTTTTCTCTGTAAAATAGCTTTTACACGAGAGACAAATAGCCTTCCATGCTTTTGTACCTTTGGGTTTCTGGTTACAGCAGCCTAGTCTGCGTGCTAATTCATTTAGGAGGTGTTTGGCAAATGTCTGTTAAGTGGATGAGTGGATTTCTGCCTTAGTAGCGTGTGGCTTTAACAGCATTCAGTGTACACATTTATGTTGGGAAGGGAAGTCTTCCCAGTGACTTTCACCTATATCTCATCGGCCAGAAGTGTGTCACGTGAGTCTGTCTAGCTTTGAGGAGGCTGTGGATTTGAGTTTTATTTTTTGGTCACTGTAGTTGAAGAAGGCAGACAAGGGGTAAGAAATGGGAAGAATGAGTGAGTGACCTACTCTATAGTGCCTGTCCGTGGTCACTTATAGGAAAATTACCTTTGATTTATGGTTTAAAAAAATTTTTTAAAGACTATAAGCCATCTAACTTGAATATTGTCAAGAGGAGATGCAGTTCTTACCGCAGTCAAACCAGATTCTAAGAAGACAAGATTTTTAAAAAGAATATAGATACTTATCAGTACAGACCCTGCGGCTAGATGTAGTTGTCTTGTCTCATAACTTGATCCATGGCCACCTGGAACCCACTACAAAGGGTTGCTGATGCTGAGGCCACCTGCTGTTTCAGTGTCTTAAACGCTTTCTTTGGGGCCATAGCTAATTCCAGGCAAGTCACGGCGATGCCAGAGTCTGCAGGTGAAGCAGAAAAGGTCATGTCAGGGCATCAGAAACCTTCAGCAAATACTTACCAAGTACTTCTGTGTACCAGCAAAGGTGGGTACCAGCATCCATAAATGAGCTCTCAGCCATCCAGAGGTAAATGATGAGTGCCTCACAGTGTGGTCAATGCCATATAGCCATAAGTATCGGGAACAAGACAGGAAGTCTTCCTGGAAGAGCAACAGAAAGTACTGTGAGCTGAAGCCTTTTCATTTCATTGCTAAAGAGATTCCAAAACAGTGGGTCTGAAATACCTGGTCTGCTTGCAAATTGTGTTTGAATCAGCAACTTGTGTCTTATGTACCCATTGCGCTTGGTACCCTGGGGAACGAAGAGTTTCAAAGCAGTCTAAAGTTGAAGCACTGCCCTTATCTGTGTCTAGGGAGATGCTGAAGAAAGCTTGAGTTCACTTCCAGGATGACACCTAAGCAGAGGAACCCTGGAAAGACCAAGTTTCATCAAATGAGTGTTTTTCCTTTTGGGTAAGGAAAGTTGCTCATGGGTTTATGTCACTTCACGTGGTGGGTATGGGATTGTGAAAATATTTGTGTAAGAAAATCTTTGGCAACTAAAATCATCTTCTATGCCTTTCCAAAGTCAGGAATACTTGGGGCATTTAACTTTTTAGGTTTTAGATTCTCTTAAAGCAAGGCACATGGGAAGATCAAAGAAGATGCACTGAGTAGTTGACAAGTGCACAGAATGCAATTCTGCTGAACTCATTTTACCAGAGAGATTTCATAAAACAAAGGCAAATCACCTGTGGTTTCAGTCGCCAACCCTTGGATTCCAACACTGCAAGCAGGCTGGATGCAGGCAACTTGCCGGAGTTCAATGGAGTTTAAAGGCCAGGTGTTTGTGTAGGGGACGGAAAAACACTGTTCTGCTCATGAAAAATGTATTCAAATGAGAAACGAGAAACCCATTTTGAGAATTTAGTGCATATGTTCATTTTATAGGTGTGTTGGGAAATTATCAGCAGGTGAATGGATTTGGTCACAAAGCCTGTGGGCTGATTTGAAGGAGGAATGTTGCTTCTTGGGAAATGGCCAGAGTAGTCAAGAGATCTTTTTGGGAACATTCTAAACCTTTCTTTTTTCTCTTTTTGTGTTGATGTCATCTAGGTTGTCTAGCCCTGAATCCCTTATGTGCATTGGGAAATCACAAAGCAGTGGAAGGCACACTTCATTTTTTTACTTAACTATGTGTCCAGAGTCAGTGCTGAGTTCTGGAGGTGAAAAGACACACTTCAGCCTTTAAAGATCTGATAGGCAGGAGGGGGACACACACATAGAATCTAAACGATGTAATGCAGTGTTGTGGTTTTGGAGAAGAGGGATGGATTGATTGCCTGCCCTGAGGACATCAGAGAAGGCATCACCGAAAAGATGGCATTTGAGCTGGACATTGAAGGATCTGGAAGGTGGCTGCCAGGAAGAAGAGGAGGAAAGGGCAGGCCAGGTGGAGGGATCCCCGTGTGCAAAGGATGAAGGTGTGAAACAGATGGTGCCTCTGGGGGTGAGCTAGTGGTTCATTTAGCAGGAGCGTGGGTTTTGCGGGGGGAGGGTCCATGAAGACTATTTTGGGAAATAACTCTGGACCGTAAAAGGCTTGATATGCTTGTAAGTCTACAGAATCTAAAGTTAATCTTTTAGGAAATAAATAACTTATCTGTAAAAAAAAAAAAAATAGCTGCAAATGATAGAGAACAGCATACTTGCCGAAAAGGTCAGAACTCCTGAACGTGTACCCCAGGGACTCACATGCAATATCTGGTCTCTCCTTGGTTTCACTGGGACGTCAGAGACCTGAATTGTCCCCAAGAGAGAAAGACAGTGCTGAGAGGCTACAGAACTAACCAACTGTAGAAAACTGTGGGATTGGGGTTAATATATAATTTGCTGTAACTTGAGTGAAGGTGGGATAGTAGAGAGAGTGCTGAAAAGATACGTTCATGCTCATCTGGTTATAGTTGTGTGCTCTGAGCACTTTTTTCCTTATGTGGGCTGGACAAGAGAGAGGAATGGACTTCCTTCACACAGTAGGGCAGTGTCTGAAAAGCCTGGACTCTGAGTGCCCAGGAGCAGGGCTGCCTGTGAGGACACACTCTGAGTGGAGAGGAGTCAATGATCAGTGTCTCTGAGATTGTCAGAAATGCAACTGACTTTGAGAAATTGGTCCAGCTGGTTAGGTAGCTGTGTCTCGTTGGGGGAGTGAATTGTCACAAACTCCCTTTGGCCAAGGAGAGGCTGGTAGCCAGTTCCTTTTGCCAAAATCCTGCAGACTTCTATGGGCAGCTACTTTTGGAAGCCTTCACAGTCTGGAAACCCTTCCTCTGTCTTTCTTTTTTCCTTCTGGAAAGGGACACTGAGTGTGGCAGAAGGACCTGGACTTTGGGACTGCAGATGTGGTTCTAACTCTAGTTCTGCTAATTCCCGGTGAATGGGGACACAGAATGACACTTCTTTTGTCTGAGCTTCAGTCCCCTTATCTGTGAAGTGAAGGTATTAGAGACTCAAAGTTTCTTTCAATGTTGAAAAACTGAGGTTCTAGAGCCTTTCTGGCCCATTTTGGGTTCTCCGCCTGTACTCACTGATGATCTAGAAGGGTCTGGGTGGCTCAGACCGTGGGTGTGGAGGAAGAACTACCTTACCTGGGCTTTGTCTCCTTAGGTCCAGGCTGGTATCGATTTCAATATGCCAGGGAAGGCTTTGGGAAAGAAAACCAGAGCCTTTCAGATTCGGAGTTGGTCAAATAAGGCCTGCAAGCCAAATCTGGCCCGAGGCCTGTTTCTATAAATAAAGTTTTATAGGAACATATCTATACACATTCAATTACACTTTGTCTGTGACTGCTTCCGTGCTACAAACCAGAGCTGAGTAATTGCAACCGAGACCATGTGGCCTGCAAAGGCTAGAATATTTACTATCTGGCCCTTTATGGAAAGCATTTTGATGATCCCTGTCCTAGCACATAAACTCCAGCAGGGTAAGTTATGTCCTTACCTGTTACAGAGTCAGCAGCAGAAGGATGCCAGTGCCCTGCCCACATCTTTGTACCCCCATGGTACTTACCTAGCACAGGACTAGCACTGAGTAGATGCTCAATAAAGCCTTTGAAGATGCCCAGTAAGTTTTGACTGGATAAACGAATGAATGGACAGGAAATCTGGCCTAATTGAATACGTATAATTTTACAATGAACTTTTTGTGACACACTTCACGTCCCAGTTTCCTTTTAAATAAAATAAGAACAGTGGTACTTATGAAACAGGTAGTACTTAAGAGGATTATTTCCCATAATACAACTTTGAGTGTTTAAAATTCTGTTAAAAATATAACTACCATCTATGAAGCTTTTTATATGTGTTGAGTACTTTCTTAAGGACTTTATTTTTATTGCCTCATTTAGTCCTCATGGCCACCCACTGTGAGAGAGGAATTATTAATCCTAGTTTACAGATGAAGGAACTGAACCCAGAGAGGCTAAGTTTCTTGCCAAGGTCACACAGCTTCTAAGGGATTGAGTTGGGAGTCCAACTCCAGTGTGTCTGGTTCCAAGGCCCTTCCACCAGCCCTACTGCCTCTGAATGCTGGTAAGTGCTTCCCAGACCCTTTTCAATAAAAGAGGCAGGTATCAATCTTGAAGAAAGGGGTGTCAAGATACAGAATAGTAAAATGAAAAAAAAAAGATTACTCTTAAATCTCTTCAACCATTTGCATAATTTAGAAAATTATGAAGTTACTTGTCAATGGAAGTGTACTTTGAAAAATTCTCCTCAAAATTCAGCTCAGTCGTGCTTTAGGAAAAAAGCTTAGTGAGGGAGTGTGGTTCTTTTGCTTTTTTTTTGGAGAGACAATTTGGGTGAGTTTTAGGGAGTTGGAGAATTTTCATTTGTGTAGCAGTGTTTTATGTAATGGTAATACATATTTAAATGTTGCCTTCCTTCAGAAACCTTCTGCCCCAGTTAAAAGGATCTTACTCAGAACCATGTGCCCAGAACACAGCAGACATTCAGTAAATATTGGTTGAATGAATGAATGAAAGCCTTCTAGCACTTCACACTTATTGCCAGTATATTTGTGTGTGTGTGTGTGTGTTTGTGTGTCCCCTTACCTGTTACAGAGTCTGCAGCAGAAGGATGCCAGAGCCCTGCCCACATCTTTGTAGCCCCCTATGGCACTTACCTAGCAAAGTACTGGCACTGACTAGATGCTCAATAAACATTTGTGGAATTATACTGATGGAAAGTCTGTGGCCCCTAGAACTTTGTGAACTAGTGATTGGCACATTGGAAACTAGTGTGAAGATCACATGGACTTTTCTCTGTATCAAGGGATTGATTTAGACCCACACTTATGAGAGTGGAAAAGTCAATAAAAACAAGAAAAGCACATTTTGCTTTACATAGAAATCTTTTTTTTTCTGAGTTGGAGTCTTATCCTGTTGTCCAAGCTGGAGTGCAGTGGCATGCTCATGGCCACCGCAGCCTCGACCTGCTGGGCTCAGGGAATCCTTCCACCTCAGCCTTCCAAGTAGCTGGAATCACAGGTGTGCACCACCACACCTGGCTAATTTTTGGTTTATTGTGGAGACAAGATCTTGCCAAGTTGCCCAGGCTGATCTTGAACTCCTGAACTCAGGCAATCCTCTCACCTCTGCCTCCTAAAGTACTGGGATTACAGGCATGAGCGACCAAGCCCTGCTAGATGTGTTTCTTTTGTTCTGGAAAATATATTTACAAAAGGTCACTGAACGGTTTTTTTGGTTCCTACTTAGTTGCTAGCCCATGGGTTGGTTTAACTCACATTCTTAGCTTTTTAGTGAAATTTTCATAGTCTATGTGGCCCCTGAATCAAGACTTTTTTCCTCATCTGTCTCTTCTGTTGCCAATGAGTTGTTTATCTCCTTGGTGTTAAATCTGACCTGTTATTTCATGTGCTGTTTTGAATTGCTGAGGTAACCACACTCAAGTAGCTAGCATCTGTGCACATTGTAGCTTTTGGGAGTCAGGCAGCTGCTGGGGCAGGAAAACAGGGAAAGTCGTGCATCACAACCTCAGACTGGGGTGACCCCTTCAAACAGGTTACCCAGCTTTTCTCATACTCTTTTCTCGTTCTTTCTGTCCCAAGCTGGAGTGTAGTGGCATGATTTTGGATCACCGCAGCCTCGACCTCCTGGGCTCAGGCGATTCTTCCACTTCAGCCTCCCAAGTAGCTGGGACTACAGGCATGCGGCACCACGCCCAGCTAATTTTTTGATTTATTTTGTAGAGATGAAGTCTCGCTACATTGCCTAGGCTGCTCTCAAACTCCTGGGCTCAAGCAATCCTCCCTTCTCGGCCTCCCGAAGTGTTGGGGTTACAGGTGTGAACCACCACACCCGACCCTCACATACTCTTTTCTTGATTTGTATGACTTCAGGTAGCTCCTTTAATGCAGCTATTCAGGTGGTTTAAGGGAGCAGGGCAGTGGTCAGTAGCTTTTCACAGCCCCTTAGTCCTTGTGGATTTTGCTGGAATGCCTTTGTTGCCCTCAGCTAGGATTTTGGATCTGTTTTGCCCAGTTCCCCTGTCCACCAGCTCCGTTCCTTTCACTTTGTGTTCGCCTACAGCTTTGATCTCTCTGGAAAAAAGTGCCAGGGCCCTGGAGTATCATTACTGCCTCTGTTTGTTTGTTCTTTTGGTAAATGCACTGTAATTTGTGGCTGGTCTTTGGCGAGCCTGAGACCACCTGACCTTCGGCAGCCCTGGCTCCTCCAGGTCACTCTGTCATTTTGCCTGTTTCTTGAGTTCGGGTTGGTGAGTGTCTCCTGGGGATGAGGGCTTTTGGGATGTGGAGCAAAGCAGAACCAGGGGATGCCAGGAATCATGCTAATCTGAGGGCACTGCATCTTCACATATCACACACTTTGGGATAAGCCGTGGTGTCGTTTTTGAAGTTCAGTTGTCTTTTTGCTTCTTTGGTGGTGCCCTGTAATTTTGTATTAAGGAAAACATGCCTAACTCTTGTGTGTTGACTTGCTGCAAGCACAAGGCTGTTCTTTTCTTCTTTTTGACAATTCATGAAAGGAAACCAGGTGAAGGTGTGGGTCTAATAATATACTTTCTTGTGTGTGAAGATGAAACTACTACTACTACTAATTGTACCACCTGCCATGGTGAAATGCCTTATACTTTCAAAGCATAGTCCCTTTTATGAACTTATTTTATCTGTCGGAGAGGTGATTGCAAGCCCCTTTTCTCTGTAGTGATGATGGCTCTCCGGGAGCTCTTCTGGGTGTGTGGGTGAGTTTGAAAGACCCCCAACCCGGTGGTTCTTACTCAAGAGTGAGCACAGAATCACCTGGGAAGCCATCATGAATTACATGCACCAGGACCTACTGACACAGTCAGTCCTGAGTCAGGGGACCCGCTCATTTGGGAAAGCTTCCCAGGACTCCCTCAGCTGGACCCCTGGGATTGGGGAAATGCACTCCAGTCATCTGGCTGGGTGGGGGCTGCCACACCATCTGTGACAGGAATCCGAGGGGATTGATGGCCAGTCTGGGGACTGTGTAGAACCATGACAGCAGTCCCTCTCAAACACTGGCCACACGCCGCACTTATTGACTATCTTAGCAACAGCTGAACATTTGCACCGTGCCCACTAGCTGCCAATGGACAGTCTTTTCATGTATTCGCTCATGTAATCATTTAAACCAGCTCTGTCATCAGAGAAATGTGCTACCAGCCCCTTGAAAGAAAACGGGCCTTCAACTGGATTCAAGAGGTGTGGTCCGAGGGGAGTGATTTAGTGGATTTCACCAACATGACTTTCTTTAGCCTTTCCGCAGTGACACAATCACAGCTCTCCACAGCCTGGACCTCCTGGGTTCATGCGATCCTTCTGCCTCAGCCTCACGAGTAGCTGGGACCACAGGCACACACCTCCATACCTGGCTAATTTTTTGATTTTTTGGTAGTGACTAGGTCTCACGATGTTGCCCAGGCTGGTCTCTGTCCATGGCATGGGGCTCATGACACACCCCTCTGCAGGGGTCGAAGTGTGTTTCTTTGTCCTTGATGCAGGGCTCATGACACAAACCTCGAGGGGGTCTAGGGAGAAGCAGGAGAGAGACAGACTCAAGCACTACCTACTAACCGTCCGAAGCCTCTGTGGGCATCCGTGCCTTCATTCACAAGATGAGGATAAGGGCACCTGCCTTATGGTCTTTGTTGCGAGGATTGCGTATGGTCATGTCGGAAAGATCCCTTGCACCTTGTAGGCGCCCAGTCCATGGCAGGTATTTGCCTTGCTGCTTTATTCTAGGGGTCTGTGTGGATGGCAGGGTGTGTTTTGCATAGCTGTCATCTGGAAGGTTCTGCCTAATGCCCTGCACGCCTGGTAGTTGTCCAACAAATGATGGTTATTATGACAGTGGAGGAGCTCTCTTCTATTGAGTGCTTACTATGTGCCAGATGCTGTAATGGGCACTGGCTAGAGTACCATGGAAGGGAACAGATAGAAAAAGTTCCTGACCTCACTGAGCTTGACAAAGAGAAGGCCCTAGAAAGAAAATTTTCACAGCACGACCCTTCTCTGTGTGTAGAAGAGGAAAACTTTAATGCAACAGGATGGCTTCTATATGTGCATTTTATGCCATAATGGGGCAAATGTGGAATGTGTCTTCTGGGAGGAAACTGGAGTTTTGCATTTCCTGCCTGCTTGTGCTTTTGAGTTTGTGGCTGTAATGCTTCCCTGCCTGAGGTTTCAGCAGTTCATATTTCCCAGGGTGGCATGATGTAAATGCCCTGTGGTCTCCGTCTGCAAGGAGGACATACCCAGGGCAGATGGGGAGAAAGGACCATTTTCAAAGTCTCTCTTGAAGTCTTTGCTGAATTTTGACTTAAATTTTTTCCCCATCTCCTTCCTCAAATGTTCCTAGTGCTTGATACGTATAAACCATGCCAGTGTTTTGGAAGATTCAGGTTTGACCACCATAAATTGGTTCATATTTCCAGCAGGGCAGTTATTTAATTTCCTGTTGGAAGTCTACAAATGTTGGCACTGTTTGCTCTTTGGCAAAAGACCAAAACCCAGTACAGTATCATTAGCATGCTCTGGTACATAGATTAAAGCACGATTGTCTTTAATAAGAGGCCATCTCTGTCCAGGATGGGGCTCGGGGGGCTGCAAGGGTGCGGGGGAGCACAAGAGAGCTTTCTAATCAAAGTCCAAGTGCAGTCCCTGGGTCTCACTCAAGAGAAGGGTTAGAAGGAGGGCAGAACTCCAATTTCTTGTCTCAATTTCATTTGTTTGGGTTATTTTTCTCTGGACTCTGGGCAAGTTTTAGAGGCCGAGGCTGGCTGGTTGGTGGAATGTCCTGGTCTGAGACCTTGTGATTACTGAGGACTGAGGCATGTTCTGACTTCCCCACTCTTGGCGGTTCTGCTCCTGGGAGCCACTGACTTCCAGAGGCCCGTGGAGAAATACGGAGTGACTCTACAGAGCCCACTGTAATAATTGCAGTGTTAAAGTAGCGGACATTGAACTGAGCCTCTGTTACGCATGAGACGCTTTCCATGTGCTTGTTCCAATCTTTACAATAACCCTGTGAGATATGTATTAGTATGACTGTTTTGAGCATGAGATTACTGAGGTGCAAAGAGATGCAATTGTCTGCAGCCAGCGAGTACCTGAGCTGGAGTTTGAGCCCAGTCAGTCACTTGGAAAGGCTCTTACTCTTTCTGTGTTATGTCTATATCCTAATAGGGGTCTGGGGAAGGAAAAACTTGAGTTTTTGAGGAGGAGTTTAAAAATCTGCCTTAAATAAAGCTGGGAGAATTATTTCTAGAGGCTTCTTACCCTTACGTTAGCAGGGGTCCATCACGGTTGGCTCTTTGGTAGAATGAGAACAGAAATGCATATATTTTTTTCCCTCCAGATAGTGTATCAGGAAAAATGTCAGATTGAAAAGTTGGGAGAATTGTACAGTGAACACCCATTTACCCACAGCCGAGGTTCCACCATTGCTTTTTTATTCTCTTTGCTTTGTCAGCTCTCTCCATCTGTCTCTCAAGGTCTATTTGTGTTTGCTAGGACACTCTTCTCTCTCTGCTTCTTGGTCCCTTTGATGGGACACAATTCATAAAACCAGAGGGAAAGTACTATGTTTTTAACAGTCCTTTTTCTAGGAAAAAGGGAAAATTGCTCCTGCATTTAGGTAGAGCCCAGACGAGCATCCTACCCTCCCTGGCTGTGTTGTGTCGAGGGTCTGGCAGAAATAATGGTGACGGTGCTGGTAACTTTATTAGGTATAGCCTACTATTGTTCATTTCTAAGCACCACACACGATGCTGACTGTTTTATTCACCTTATCTCACTTAGCCTTTCAACATTTCCAATGTATAGATGAGAAACTGAGCCTCAAGAGAGGGGTTGACTTCCTGAGCTGGGATTTGAAACTGGTGTGTGGAGACCATGGTGTGATTTCTCTGTATTTCGAATTGTGCTTTCCTGTGTTTCTGTCCCACATTCTAGATGGGAGGTCCTAGAAGGCTGCTAATGAGGCGAGATTGCTAAAGCCCCAGAAATTGAAGGCTACCAGAAGCTTCCAAAGGTTTTCTGGAACTAGACCTCGTTCCCCTGAGGATCCCCGTCGGGGCCGGGAGAGAAGTTCTGCTTTCCCCAGAGTGTCACAGGAAGTTCCTGTGGCTTTTGGAGTTGCTTGTGACCGAGTCACATCTTCTTTCCACAGCTTCAAAAGAACTCCCAGCACTTACCTTTGAGTCACCAGCCAGTTAATTTTCTTTATGGTGGGATCACTTATGGCCTCTTTAGACCTATCCACATGACACATTTCCTTTCTGGGGAAGGAGATGGTTTTTGTGGGCACCGACTCCTGGGGGTGGGCACAAGTGTGTACAGACCGCTTTTGAAGGACCAAGCTTGTAACGTAATTGGTGCTTCTTGGCATATTTATGCCTGAACCTGCTTCATTGCTGGGTGTGAGCTGCTTAAACTCTGGGCTTGCCTGCAACAGTTGTTGTCATGAGGGGGACAGAGCTTTGGTACAGGAAGAGTTCCTTCTATCAGAAAATTTAATTCCCTTGAGAAGGCAAGGCATATGCCCATGAAGTGGAGACTGCTGACAACGGTCATAGATGGGAATTGCCAGAAAAAGGCAGCAGAGAGAAAAATTCCTGTTGGTTTGGAATAGTGTAATGGAGGAATTAAAACGTGCCTGGGACTTAAAGTTAGGCTCAGATACCAGTGCTGTCACTCACTAGCTGTACAGCTTAGCCTCTTAGGTCCTCAAGGGTTCATCGTAAAGTGGTTATTAATTCCTGTGTTGTAGTCTCATTGTGAGGATAAAGTTTATATAACGTGTGTAAAGCTTCATAGAAGTTGGCAATAAAAGATATCTCTTCTAAATTGGAAATGGGTGAACTGAGGTAAACCTTGAATCTCAATAGGATTTGGATGTGTGACGTGATCCAGGTCTGAAAATATCTTACAAACACCACAGAATATTCTGCAGGTATCAAGGAGCAAGGTTGATACCCCCAAATCTGCTTTATCTTCATAAGGCAAAGGTGGTTAACTTATTAAGTCCAAACGTCAACCTTGTTTGGGCATCATTCTCACACTTCACTGTGCTGCCATTATCCTTATTTAATTAAATTAAATTAAATTAATTAATTTATTTATTGAGTTAGAGTCTCACTCTGTCGCTCAGACTGGAGTGCAGTGGCCGCTCCCGGCCACCGCAGCCTCGACCTGCTGGGCTCCAGCGATCCTTCCGCCTCAGCCTTCCGAGTAGCTGGAATTACAGGTGCGCGCTACCACGCCCGGCTAATTTTTTGATTTATTGTAGAGATGAGGTCTCACCAAGTTG
>CAUYQG010063479.1:0-28642 GCA_963574415.1 Tarsius wallacei
CGGCCTGGGTGAAGGAGTGAGACTACAAATATATAGATTGAGTTGGAGTCTCACTCCTTCACCCAGGCCGGAGTGCAGTGACATATAAACATATTCACACACACATATATATATGTGGTTTAATTCTGTACAATAATTTTATCATTGGGGATAGATGTTTAGATTATGGAAGAACTTTCTTTTTACTACACGTGAATCTAATATTATATCCAACAAGTTTAATTAAAAAGAAGAATTTAAGGGTTAGGAAGAAAGTATATCTTTTCCATTCAAGTTTGGAATTAAGATGCTGCTACCTCATCAGCCAACAAGACTGATGACAAGAAGATGAAACCCACAGTCTCTGTCCCTCAGCATCTAGGAGCTTTCCTTCCTAGCCAGGAGTATTACCTTTCGTCAGCCTCCATCTCATTCCAGGAGGTTACAATAAGGACCAGAACTGACAAATAAGTCTACTCCTGCTGATTTGTTACCATGGCCTCTGAAGAAATTGTAATCCTAGGAGTCAACCTCAGGATGAGTTTATTATGGTTCCAGCCCTGTTATTTGGGATGCTGGCAAATGGGAGGGAGGCATCAGCCAACTTATTACCAGTGACTAGCAGGCAGCTGAAGTCGACAAGGGGCTGCCAGGGACCTGCACTGCATGCAACCTCGGGAAAGAAAGGAAACAACATGGATAGTGCTCACATACCTTCCTGTGAGAACATATCTCTTGAGTGTCATTGGGTGGTCTCTTGGCCGCCGTCAGAGGTCTCAAGCCCTCCCAGTGTTTGCTGATCGCTACCTGATCTCCTGACTGACCTTCCTGCTCTTAATGCCCAGACCATTAACTGTAAACTGCTGCTCTTGCAACCTCACACAGAGTTCTCAATGAGCTTCCCTCCTGTGAGCTGACCCAAAACACAGACCCTTCCTCTCCAGCTGACAGCATGTCACACTCCTATCTTGCTTAAACTTCCTTTTATGGAATGCCTATACGGTCCTAATATTAGAACGTCTGGATAGTTCCTTTGAAGGAGCAACTTTTTCCTGACCTCCACACCCCAGCCTAAAGAGTCAGGGTTTGCTTTCTTGGCCATGGGCTATCTGAAATGCTGTATTTGGTGAGAAGTATTGCAAAGTAGCTAAGAGTATGAACACTAGCATTCAATTACCTGATTCAAACACTACCCTTTGCATTTACTAGCAGGGAGACCTAAGGCAGACAATTTGTCAGCTCTGAGCCTCAGTTTCCTCATCAATAAAATGGGATGATGACAGTAGCTTATCTCACAAGTTTGGTACAAGGATTAAATAAGTCCATTTGGGTCTCTAGAAGAGTGCCTGGCACATGGGTAGCCTTATGTATGTCAGCAATTGTTGCTGTTATTCTGCTTCTCCTTATGAGAGAATCTGAGAGGCAGCAGTGGTGAGTGAAAGTACCTTGAATTTAAACTCAAATAGATTTGAGGGTGGAAATAAGATGGGCTCCCTCTTGGGCAAGTCACTTAACTTTTCTGTGCCTCAGTTTCCATATTTATAGAATCAGGCCAAAAAAACCCATTGCATAGGTCTGTTATGGGGATTCAAAGATGTAGCTGGTGTGTCTGGATTTCTCCAGTGTGCACACTGGGAACCTCAAACACGCCCCTGTGTATTGTATTTTTGTAATGTACAATCATTACCGTGGAGAGCAGTGATGGTGAGGTTAGTCCTCTTTCCTCCTCCATCCCCCTTGCCCTCAGTGCCTGTGAAACAGAGCATCCCCATGGCAACAGCAGCAGCTGGTCCCTAGATAAGAGGAGCTGGAGCTGGCCAGCAGCAGCCACTGCTGCAGCAGAGCCAGGCCCAGCTTCGGTGAGTACGCACGCACCCTCCCCGTCTCTCGCCTTCGCTCCCCAGCGCCTGCACTGATTGGTAAGTGCTTCAGAATTTTACTCCAAGAACTTTTGAGATGAGAACAGCAGTTTCCAATAAGTTACAGCTTCTTTGTGGTTTCTGGGACCAAAAAAAAAAAAAAAGGCTGTAGCTGGTGGTGCAGGGGTTGTGCTTTATGGAACAAGGGTAAGCTGGGGCTTGGTGGGGAGAAGAAAAAGTCACCACTTAAGTCATTTTTCCAAGGGTGGTGGGATCCTGAGTTTTGTAAGAGTTTTGTAAGAGTCCTTGCAAACTCAACTGCAAAGTTTCAAGATAAAGCCTGTGTGTCTGCATATTCACACAGGATGGAGAGATCTGTCTTCCTCGGCTGGGGAAAGTGCACTTCTCAAAACACATCTCCATGCCCTACTTTAAGTCAGTCACTCCTCCAGGAACACTGCCAATTTAGGTCTCCTCGATGAACAAATTCGATTTTAAAATACGGTATTTTTTGACCTGAATTCAATCCTCCAGTTAAAAAGAGGTTTGACAAAGGATATGAATTTTACATAGCCAGAGGGTGCATTAACCAGACACCACATGGGCTGCGGATATAACCTTTTATTCCATCAAGTGAATCTAGACCTAATGATTTTGAGATTATTCTTTCGAATACTGTAGGGCTAAGCTAAGAGTCCACTCACTCCCTAGAATCAGTATTATCACGTTCCCAAGACATGGAAATGGCTGTTCCACTGTTGGTTTGTGCCTTGAACTGTTCTAATTTCATTATGAGCCTCAGAGAAGGCCAGAGATGAGATAAGGAGATTATTCTGATGGATCAATTTAGATATACCTACTATAATCCAAAGAAAGGCCTGAAAGATCAAAGGCAGTTCATGCTCATTAAAATGTTGCCATGTGGGACTTGAGCTGGCCCTTTACCCACATTGTGTCGTTAATACTCTCAACAACCCTGGAGAAGTGCTACTATCATCCCCATTTTACAGTTTTGAAATCTAAATAGCCAAGAGGACACGTAATTTTTGCAAGTTCACGCAGCTATAGAGTGGTACAAGCAACCAAACATTTTCTTCTATCTCATTTTGCCTTACAGCATGAAATGCTTACAATTGTGAGGAATTTTTCTGTCCATGAACTAAACTTCATATTCTCATATCCAGCTGAAAAATCTACTCAAAATGCCCAGACCAGCTTCTGATCACAACTGAACCAATGAATCTTTTTTGGCTGCAGAGATAGCATTACTGTTCCCCTGAAATAGGAGCCAGTTCTGAGCTGGTGGAGGCTAAACTCTGTAATATATATCCTCAGTTTCCCTAGGCTCTCTGGTGTGCCTACCCTTCTGCAGCAAAGTGGAGTTTCTTCCCTGGCACTCAGTCTTTGACCCTTCCAGTTCCTGCTCTCAAAAGAGAAAATGACCTTTGTCATTAACAATCCCTGTGTATTGTGACATGGTTTAGGCCCCTCTCTCAGTGGTGTTTGCCTTCACAAGTGTCTCTCTGTGAAAAGAAAGGCTTTGTCCTTTGTTAAAAGAACAGTACAAATTAGAAGTTGAAGGAGTTTAGAATCTGGGGTCCTGAAAACCTCCCTCAAGCCCTAAAATTGCATCCCTTGGTCTCTTGCATACCACCCACATTCTCTCAAAGAACAACTACCAGAAAAATAACTCAGATCAACAATCTTTTATTCTCTAACTGAGAAATCTGAAAAATTCTGCAAACCAAAAGTTTTGCTGTTGTTAGGTTAAGCACAAACTCTTTTGGTAGCAAAACCTTACCTGAAAGGATACGAATCTTTCTGTGGTCTGTCTTTATGTCATTTCATGTGAATAGTCATAGTTTTGCTGCAGAAATAATGCATATGATGGCTGGTGCTCCCTGAAACCCCACTGGAGGTGTTATATAATAAAAAGTCCTGATTTTCACAATGCATTTGGCTCTAGGTTTGTCATACGAGTGGGTGAGTCGATATTGACGATCACAGTGGTGGTCCAAGTTTCTGTGTCAGTGTGAGAATTCAGGGCATACACTGAACCAAAAAGTGGCAAGAGGATGATAAAGGGGTCACAAATCTTTGTACTAGAGACAGTTTATAAAACACCCACTAATGTAAAGTCATCAGTCAACAAGCATCTCTGAAGGCCCTAGCTTTTTGACTGGAATTTGAAGACCTGGAGGACCAACTATTTAGGTATGGAAGAGAGAGCTGGGGCCTTGGAATGTTCTCAAATTATGGGGAGCTGTCAAAGGGAAATGATGAAACCTCCCTTGGGCAGCATGACAAGAGTAGCATCCCTTTATGACACCTTGCTTGAGGTAGAGACTGAATTAAAGAGAAGAAGTTTCTAGTAACAGAGAGAAATCCCATCTCTACAAAAAAAAAAAAAAATAACTGGGGATAGTGGTGCATGTCTATAGTCCCAGCTACTCAGGAGGCTGAAGCAGAAGGATCACCTGAGCACAGGACGTTGAGGCTGTGGTGAGCTGTGATCATACCACAGCCCTCCAACTTAGCCTATGTGACAGATTGAGACTCTGACTCAAAAAAAAAAGAGAGAGCAAGAGGAAGGCATGGTAGTCAAGAATTAGACTGGTTCATGTCTTACAGTGGTTCGCCCACAAAGAAACACCTCTCTCAGTGAGGATAGAAATGGACAGAAAGCTGGGAGATTAGGTCATTTTATACCAACATTCAACAGGCAGGTACAATGACAATTATCAATAACACAAGACTAAACTCCAAATATCTCTCCCCACCACCTACTTGCTCTTTTCTTTGTGTAAAGATTTTCTGCCAAGAAGTTCATAATGACATCATCCATGATAAAAGTATCTTCTAATCCCATGGGCAAAACACATCCCTGCCAAGCATGGAGTATTTTTATAATGTAAAAATTCCAAATCTGGAAATCGCCTCTCAGTCCCTTGGCAAACAGAATCTTGCTAGTTCACCACCATCATTCTTTTAATCACACTGATTTAAAATAATGCTGTTTCCTCCATAGACAGGGGCATTGTTGTGGAGGAAGCATGTATCCATTATGTGATGGATCACTGGTTATCCTTGCCTTATTCAGGGGACTCTGACATATTGAACCTCTTTGCACATTTTATTGGCTAAGGGCAGGTTCCTTTTCTTCTAGTTCAGTGGAAGCATAGCCGCTTTGCTCAGATGAAGGCTGGTCCTCCCAAGGTTCAGGATCTGGATGAAAAGAAAATGTTTGATTGTTTTTAAAAATCTGTTAGTTATACAACGAGTCTTCCTTAGCCAGCTATCTAGCATGGTATAGACAATGTTACATAAAAATAGCTGCTACTTAAATAGTGCCTAAAATGTGCTAAGCATGGAGCTACCCTACTTCATCTTCACAGTGACTCTATAAGGCAGGTATTATTATCTCCATTTTACAGATAAGAAAACTGAGGATAAATTCAAGGAGCAGAGAGGGACCTATATCCCTGAGTGCCAGAATATGGGACACCACAAAGATGTTAGCCTTTGCAAATTTTATCATAACAGCAATAGCTTGTGGGGAGAGAGGCTAAAAATGATTGTATTGCACTTGGCCTGTATTTACCTTCACTAAATCATTAAGACTTAGCAACCTCATCAAAGTCATATTGCTTTTCAATTAAAGAGCTGAGATTTAACCTAGGTCTATTGGACTCAGGAACTCAGATTCAAATTAAATAATCAGCTATTGGGCACATAGGAGCAGGCACATGCTCCAAGTACAAAAAATAGCTTACCTTAGAAGGGTTGGGGAGAAGGGGAGGAGGAATGCTATTGCCAGATACTACTTAGAGTAGATAGCAGGGGCCTGAGTTCAAATGATGACTCTGACCCCAAGTGCATAACTAATGGTATGTCATTTAACCTATTTGAGCGTCAATTTCTTCTGGAGAATGAATATTTTGAACAGATTATCCATGGGATAATTTTTGGCACAGCATCTATAACTGGGCCCATGACTCTGCTCAAAGAAGAAGAAAATTGGTTAAATCGGGGCATAAGACCATAGTTGAGGCTGTAACTTTGCCTTGAGACCTCAGCACTGAACCCACTCATCCTGAGTGATGTTCCCATGGCATATGCAAATTAACAACATACTTCCTTGTGGTACCGGGGAGTTGACAGTCTCCATACATATGCTAAAAACAATGATCTGAATTGATTTCTGCTGAAGTCACTCAGTACAATCAGTCTGCACAGAGTGACACTAAAAGCCTTGCTCAAGTGATCAGTTAATGGCTCCATCTGCCATGCAATGATCTCAGCACATAGTGGGAGAGATCCTCCAGCCTTTCCGGAGAAAGCTGGCTTATTCCTCAGAAGACAACAAGTAGAATTCATTCTATGAACTTGAAAGGTTAGCACAACTGGTCTGTGTGTTCATCTGTCCATTGATGTCCAGGAATCTCAAAAGAAGAGGATCATTTGAGTCATTTTAACCTTATTCTTTTCTTCCTCACCATTCTTGCTATGGTAGGACATGAGTAATAAATCGTGAAAGAAACTTAAGGTACAGAATCCAGGCAGACGCAAATAAAGATTTTTCTATAAATCTCAGCTATTATGTCTCATTTAGAACTGACATGTGTCCATTCTGGATTTCTACTCCTCCTGGACAATGGCTGGAACTAATAGCTCTGGAAAGTTCAGTGGATTTGTGGTCCAGGAAAGATGGGGAGAGGGGGAGGGGAAAAGATTTGCTCTCGTGTGAGGAATCCCTAGGGAAAAATAAAGATCTATTCAAGAACTATTTTCTCCTACCATGTCTCTACCACTATCATAGTATGGATGGGGAGGTA
Source organism: Tarsius wallacei (assembly GCA_963574415.1). Lineage (NCBI taxonomy): Eukaryota > Metazoa > Chordata > Mammalia > Primates > Tarsiidae > Tarsius > Tarsius wallacei. Next base: position 6,674 of record CAUYQG010063479.1, read on the forward strand.
GTCTCATTCATTTATAGTTTCAGGGTACAGTGGTAGCAAACCAGAAGCCTTATTCAATTCAGGTTTAAAGGATTCACTTTGGTTTTAAGAGGCTTGGGTAGACAGTAGAAATCTGCAGAATTGGACTTGGATATAGGATTGGTTATTTAATAGATGTGTGACTATGCTCATTAAACTTTCTGAGCCTCAGTTTCCTCATCTGTAATGTAAACATAAACATAATCCTACTTTGTGGAACTCAACAGAGAAAATATAGGCAAGGTTTAATCAGGATTTTGAGAAGCTAACTCATTTCTAATTCAGACTTGACAATTGGTCCTTTTGAAACTCTCAACGTATCTCTGAGACAAGGCAATTGTTGAACATTTGATACATGACAATTACCCATAAATCTGTGTGTGTATGTTTGTGTGTGCGATTCATTTTATTTTGGCTTAAATCTCTAGTAGCTAAGTAGAAAAAGAAGACTTGAAAAATAGGATTGAATTGGGAACATAAGTGTAAGTGCTCAATAAATATATTTATTTAATTTAAAAGTGAATGAATAGAAGGCATACTTATGAACTGTTTCTTATATTTCCTTAGTGCTGGGGAAGAAAGACAACCATTCACCCTCTTTTGATGATGTCCACTGAGCAAATGCAGCCACTAGAGCTCTCAGAAGACAGACTGGACAAGCTAGACTCTCGTTGCAGCCACTTAGGTAAATGCTCCATTGTGAATGTCAGTAGTGGAAGTTGGAAAGGGGGCATCTCTGCCATTTGGTTTGTGGGCAAGTCAGAGAGAGGCCCTCTGAAACCTGATAGTCTGTGCCTTCTGGTGACAGCCAACACCAGATGGGCAGGCAAATAGCCATGGGTCTGTGGGGTCTGCCATGTAAATATTAGCTGAAGCACTGGAGAGAAGTTCATCAGAGTTAGAGAGAGAGAGACAGAGACAGACAGAGAGAGAGAGAGAGAGAGAGAGAGAGAGCATTGTCCTCTTTTTTGGGTCTGACAGAATTCCAGGCAGAGCGTTTTTGAGGCAATAAATGGAATGTGTCAGTATAGCTTGTTTCCAGTATTTCCCGACACACTTACACCCCATGTGCAGTGCCAATAAAATATTTCAAATATCTCTCTTTGCCTATCAAGACAGAATTTTAAATAGCCTTTTTCTGCTTTATTGTCAATCTGTTTCCTTTCCAGAACTGACTTTTTGCATAACCTTTGTAATGAAAATACCAGAAACATTTCTGCCTCTACCCATTTCTAAAAATGAGACACTCAGACTTTTGATGGATGGGCCTTTTGCATATTCATAGCCTTTGTCTGTGCCTCGCCTGGTTATGACTCCCCCCTCCTCTCCACTCTCCCCATTTGCCATCAAGATATTTTATGTTCAAGATTTCTCGAAAAATGGGGAAAAGTGCAATTGAAGTAAAAGTCAAAATTGAAGCAAATGGCTTGCTCTATCTACTGTGCACTGAGTAGCATCCTGGGGTTGAATGGTGACTCATGACAAGTCTGTACCTCCAGAGGAGAGCAGCCCTCATTCTGAGTAACATTCATTCTTTCATTCAACATGGTATGTAAAATATGGTGGGGGAAATTAACTGTGCTATGTGGTAATACGTTTTAAAAATTGCTTTTGCAGCCAGGCATTATGGTACGTACTCTCAAGAGGCTGAGTGCAATCTTGATCCCATAACCTACCAGCAATGTACCCTTCAACTTTTTACCTAGCCTTCTGAACCTTAGTTACCTCATCTTCAAAGCAGAGATGATAGTATAACATCTGTGTAGCCTTAGTGTGGGAACTAAATGAGATACATTGTTTAGGGATGATACTCATATTTAGCAACTGATAAAGCACAGGTATTGACATACCAGAAAGATGTAAAAAATGAGTGAATGACACAGTTTGTGTCTAGACCCACAAAAAGAAACTGAAAAAGTATAATACGTTTAATCCTCAATGTTTCAAAGAAATGTACCTGATTTTTAAAAAATAAGAAACAGAGAGGAAAGGAATGGAAAGAAAGGGCTGAAGGTTCCAATTACTCTCTTGATTTTCTCACATTTGTTCATATTTGTAGATCTAGCCAGACTGTATCCAGGCCCTAGTTAGAATTTCCAAAGAAGACAAATAGCTTCATTGCCTTGTGGCCTCTTTGAAACCTAACAAAATAACTCCTTATACCTAATATATTTCAGTTCATTCACTAAAACATACATTCAACACATATTTACTCATTGCTGCTGAAGAGATAGAAAACATCTGTCATTAAAGAGGGCAGAAAAGACATATGCCAAAATAATCACTAGATCATCTTTTAGAGGTGTTACCTGAAATAATGCTGTGAGTATTCAGAACATGACAAAGAACACTCAGGACTAGAGTTAGTATAGAAAGATCTATGAAGATGAGAGGCTTTCCTCTGGGTCTGGTGGAAGGTTAGAGGGTGAGCAGCAATGTCCAGAGTGAACATTTTTTAAGCATCTGAAATATATTAAATGTGTCAGATGCTTTGCAAACATTAACAAATCTCAATCTCTCTCTCTCTCTCTCTCTCTGACACACACACACACACACACACACACACACACACCAATTTAATAATATTTATGCTTACTTTAAATATTGAGAGAACATTAAAGTTCTTAGAAATGATGTCCCAAGTTTTCAGAACTATCAAATGACAGAGTCAGTGTTTGAACCCAGATCAACCAGACTCCACTTATCCAGTTAACATGTGCTTATTGGAGGGAGAAACAATTAAAAACAAAATTTCAAAACAGCTATAATCCTTAATTGTCAGGAAGGCTGTTTCTGCAGCAGGAGATAAATCATGAAGGACCACTGACCCCTTGCCAGAATGATGGCAGAGAAGCCCAAAGGAGAGCAACATTAAAAATAAAAGGTATAGAAGAGTAAGACAGAGTGGAAAAAAGACTTTAATGGGCAAGGAGTGATCTGATTGGATTCATTACCTATAACGGTTTCTGATGGATTTGGTGTAAAAGCCAGGCTTCAAATGCTCTAATGGGGTAGAGGATTAAGAAAAGTAAAAAAATGAATGAGAAAGCATCATGACCTTGAGTTAGGTTGGACAAATAGGAGAGTTACAGAGTGAGGGACAGTGAAAAGACAAACACTGAAGCTCAAGTGTGGATCACCAGGAGGACATGGCTGGCCATAGCAATGAAGGCAAGTGAGGAATTTACCAAGAATGTTGGGGAAACTTTCCAAGGCCAAGGGAGATTTAGGTTCCCTACTGACCCTTGGAGTCTGGAAAGAGAGTAAGCCTTGAGGAAAGAATATTGAGGAGCATTTAACCCAGAGAACCTATCTTCTCATCAGGAAGTTAACTCAAACCTGCTCTGTGGCTTGACTGACCATATTTGTAAGTGTTTCTTTGCCTTGATGGTCCATCCATTTGAATTATCTTAATTTGGAGTTTTACAGAATTCCAGTTTTCCGTTTTATTACATAAATTTATGCAAGACTATGAAAGTCCTGTCTGGATGATGCCAAAATAAATAAACACTTTTTTTCCAGAACAAATGACAGCTGCCCTCATCATCAGGTGCAATTAGAAACCAACCAGATTGTGACTGAACACTTAATTATGTTTTATTCTTTTTTTTTTTTTTTGGTATTCTGTCAAAATCAGATGATCTTTCAGACCAGTTCATTAAGGACTGTGATCTCAGAAAGAAGCCTAGAAAGGGGAAAAATGTACAGGCTACCCTGAATGTTGAGTCAGACCAAAAAAAGCCAAGGAGAAAAGATACACCGGCACTGCACATCCCACCTTTTATACCAGGTAATGGACAACAAAGTCGGTTTGCACAGCTATAAAAGGGAATCACTTGCCATTGGGTCACATCCATCTTACAAATGTTTCCTTAAATATGTGGATATTTCTACATAATTGGTTCACATACCATCTCTGTATTAGTTACAATATGGCCAGTTGCTATAGCAGACAAATTCATCAGCAGAAAAGTTTATTTTTTACACAACAATAATGGCAGTTGGGGGTGGGGGAGACAACTCTGCTCCAAATAGTCACTCTGGGATCCAGGCTGATCAGTTTTGATGTCATCAACACATGGGGAGCAAAGTTATCATGAGCTTCCAAGATCACCAGTGAGTATCAACACCTGCAGGCATGGGGTAGACAGAGTAGAGGATTGTTTTGGGAGATTCCTGTGGGCCAGACCTCCTCAGTCACAAAGTCTCACTTGATAACAGGGTATCTGGAAAATTGGCCCAACCCTGTGCCCAAAGAAAAGAAAAGCAGTTTGGTGGATAACTAAGATGTCTCTTGGATGTGATATGTACCACTCTCCTATTCTCAAAAGTCGTGTTTTGCTGCCTTTTCTCCTCCCCTCCTTGGTCATCAATTTACTGTCATTTCTGTTCACAACACACTTTGAGGGATACAAAACAAATAAAACACTAATCTTTCTGGGAGGGAGATTTCAGTTTTCTGAGAAATGCCAGCAGCATATAATAGCTGGAATCTGTTGTTAGAATTAAAATCTGTAGTTAAAAGGACTTTGGGAGCTTATTCTGGGTAGTGAATTGTGGAAATTTTTATAGAAGAGAATTATTAAATGATGGAGAAAAATTTTACCTGTAACATAGATGTGAGAAGGTAGGAGGCTGGAGATATAGCAATAATTAAAGTATCAAGGCAGAAGTGTGCTTGCAGAATCACAAATGATCCCCTCTGGTTGAAGAGGAGGGACTTTGGATGCAGACTAACTGGGATCAATTCCTGCTGGACACCTATGGGGCTATAATAACTCAGGTCCAGTTCTTTGCTTCATTTTTCTCAGACATGTGATGGTGGTAATAATATTAAATTCCTTAGGGTTCTGTGAAGCTAAAATGAAATCAGGCATGAAAAATGTTTTGTATAGAGAATGCTCCTAATGTAGCCTCAGTAAATACTAATTCTTATTATATTATAAAGAAGCTTCTTTTACTAAAATAAGTTTGAAAAAGCCTCACTTTTACCAGGTGTGTATAAATGTGTGTGGTCCCCATATATTAGAACACATGTATTTGACCCTGTTTCTCTCTCTTTTCCCCTAACCATACAGGTGTGTTTTCAGAACAATTAATTAAAAGATATGATGTTCAAGAGAGACATCCAAAGGGTAAAATGAGCCCAGCTCCTCATAACACTGACCTGGAACAGAAAAAGCCAAGGAGAAAAGACACACCTGCCCTGCACATGTCCCCATTTGCAGCAGGTAAAAGAGTTTGTGCAGGGTATTTGCAGGGGGTGAAGGGAACAGGTCAAGAGCCTTGCCATCTGGAGATGCCAGGGGCCTGGCCTTTGTCTTGGCCCAGCAAGCTGTGTTGTGCAGAAGTACTCTGGAGAGGAGCTGCACTCACAGCAGCCTTTGAAGTTTATCATCATAGGCTCCTCCCCAGGGGCTGATCTGAGGATGAAAAAGGGTCAGAGCATTACTCACGTGTCAGTAGAGCTGGTCAAATTCACTGAGCCAATGGAATAGAAATGTCAGCAGGTCCTTGAGAAGAGCTGGAATGCCTTCCTCCCCAGGCTTTCACAAACACTGCATCCTATGGCTGAGTCTCCCAAGACACCTGGATTAACCAGCCAAATCCTTACAATGAGGGTGGGGGGGGGGAGGAAGGAAGGAAGGAGGGAAGGAGGGAGGGAGGGAGGGAGAGAGGGAGAAAGGGAGGGAGGGAGACATTGATAGCTACCTTAACATGTATCAAATCCCAGGCTATAATGGAACTACTCTGAGATATAGTCCTCTGAGATATAGTCCTTGCCACTGAGAAATTTATGTGTGAGTTGAGGAATAAGCCATGTACATTTATGACTAGAGTATGAGATTCTGTGTGTGTGTGTGTGTGTGTGTTTATATAGATAGATGTGTGGAGAGTAACAGAGAGAAAATATACTAGTGTTGATTGAGATCCTACTAAATGTCAGGTACTGAGTTTGGCATGGATTTTAAGAATTAACTGACTAGCTGGGCTCGGTGGCTCAGCCTGTAATCCCGCGCCTTTGGGAGGCTGAGGTGAGTGGATTGCCTGAGCCTGTAGGTTCGAGACCCGCCTGGACAACTTGGTGAGACCTCATCTCTACAATAAATTTTAAAAAATCAGCCGGGCGTGGTAGCGCACGCCTGTAATTTCGGCTATTCAGAAGGCTGAGGCGGAAGGATCGCCAGAGCCTAGCAGGTCGAGGCTGCGGTGGCCGGGAGCGGCCACTGCACTCCAGTCTGGGTGACAGAGTGAGATTCCAACTCAAAAAAAAAAAAAAAAGAATTAACTGACTAACACAATAAAGTAGCTATTATCTTCTTTGGCTGGTTAAAAACACTGAGGGAAAATTCAATTCACTTACTCTGCTTCTTTAAAGACTTATATGGATAAAATTGATGGATAGATGGCTAACTGGCTGATTGGTTGGATCAATAATGAGAGGACTAGATGGATAAATGAATGTATATAATCATAATCAAGATCAAATACTATCAGTGATAGAGCCAGGGCTCAAACCAGAGTCTCTCACCTTCGGGCAATTTTTCATTGATCTATGTTGTTCTGTGGTGTGGACTGTTGGCATCATAAAAATCCAGAATGAATACTTTTGGAAGAAGATGAAATTTGGTTGTTACTATAAAACTATGTTTCCCCATTATTTTATTTAATTAAAAAATCAAAAGACAGCTCAGAAGAAGATATCATGACAAAAGCAATCGGTGTCTTGAGATCCCCAGCCATGCTAGAGGGTCTAGTTTTAAGTTTCATGGGTTTTGTATTCTCTGCACTTCTGTCCTTTTTCTTCTTCTTCTTCCTTTCATTCCACCTCCTCTAACCTCTGTCCATCCCTCCATCCCTTCATCTTCACCACTTGCTTATATACCAAGATGATTTGGGGTATGTGACCCACATGATCTTACCAGTGACAACACTCTCTCTCTCTCTGTCCCTGTCACACACACACACACACACACACACACACACACACACACACACAGAGAGAGAGAGAGAGAGAGAGAGAGAGAGAGAGAAACATGTTTCTAAGACCAGCTTTTCTGAGTACTGACTTCATGCAAACATCTGAGATAATGCAAATAAAAGTAGTTTAGGATGTGCAGAAGTCTAATACTCAAACTGTCTTTATTCTTTTTTTTTTTTGCAAAGAAAGAAAAGTTTATTTAAAAGCAATTTAAAGAGAGAAAGAGAAGGGAGAGAGAAGATTCACCTTCCCAAAGTGTCTTTATTCTTTTAACAAACATTTATTGAATTTTTATCATGTTCCAGACACTGTTTCAGGCACTAGTACTGGAAGAAAGTCGATATTCATACAAAAATACATAATGGAACGTCTGCTAGGGCTAAATGCCACGAAGAAAAGAACAACTAGGAAGGAGAAGAAAGAAAAATGAAAATTGCTTCTTTAGATAGGGCGTGCAGGGAAGATTTTCTTAGGAAAAAAATAAGCAGAGACCTGAAGAAAGTGTGGAAGGGCACACTGTGGAGACAACTGAGGAAAGAACATTTGAGGCAAAAGTCGAAGCATCCTGAGGTGGTGATGCCATTGGCTTTTATTCAGTCAATATTCATTGAGTACCTACTATGTGTCAAGTGTTGTTCATGTGCTGGGCATACACTAGAAAACAAAACAAAAAAAAGTCCTTGCTTTCATGGAGTTTATACTCTAGGTGGGAAAGATATAGTAAACTTGGTCTTAAAGCAAGAAAAATGAAGTTTTCCTAAAACTCACAGCCAGGCAACTTGGATGCCATATGCTAACTTACTTAGAGAAGAGGGATGCTTCATTTTATTGTGCTTCACTTATTTGAACTGTGAAGATATTGTGTTGTTTTCTTGCTTGTGTGTGTTTTGTTTGTTTTATTAATTGAAGATTTGTGGTAACTTTTTCATCTACCAAGTCTATTTTTCCAGTGGTATCATTTTTCCAACTGCATGTGCTCACTTTGTGTCTCTGTGTCACATTTTGGTAATTATCCCAATATTTCAAACTTTCTCATTATTCTCTTTATCTGTTACGGTGATTAGTGATCTTTGATGTTACTATTGTAATTTTCTGGGGGGCTGCCATGACCCATACTCATAATATGGCAAACTTAACTGATAAATGTTGTGTCTGTTCTGACTGCTCCACCAACAGGTCATTCCCCTGTCTCTCTCCCTCACCTTGGGTCTTCCAATTCTCTGAGACACAACAAAGTTGAAACTAGACCAATTAATGACACTACAGTAGCCTCAAACTGTTCAAGTGGGAGGAAGAGTCACACGTTTCTCACTTCAGATCAAAAGCTAGAAATGATTACGCTTAGTGAGGAAAACATGTCAAAAGCTGACAGGTCAAAAGCTAGGCCTCTTGTGCCACACAGTTATCCAAGTTGGGAATGCAAAGCAAAAGTTCTTGAAGAAAATTAAAAGCGCTACTCTGGTGAACACATAAATGATAACAAAGCAAAACCTACTTATTGCTGATATGGAGAAAGTTTTAGTGTTCTGGATAGAAGATCCAACTAGACATAACATTCCCTTAAGCTAAAACCTAATTGAGAGCAAGTCCTTAACTCTCTTAAATTCTCTGAAGGTGGAGAGAGATGAAAAAGATGGAAAAGAAAAGTTGGAAGCTAGCAGAGGCTGGTCATGAGGTTTAAGGAAAGAAGTCATCTCCGTAGCATTAAAGTCCGAGATAAAGCAGCAAGTGCTGATGGAGAAACTGCAGCTCCGTTTTGCAGCCAATGGATCAAAAAGTCATTTCAGGTTTCTAGTCTTATTATTTAAAAATTACATGTTGTAAGGCCATAGCTGCCATAGAAAGTGATTCCTCTGATGGATCTGGACAAAGTATTCTGAAAGTCTTCTGGAAAGGATTCACCATTCTAGAATCATTAAAAACATTCATGATTCATGGGAGGAGGTAAAAATAACACTAATAGGAGTTTGGAAACAGTTGATTCCAACTAAAATGAATGACTTTAGGAGTTCAAGGTGTCACGGCAGATGTGGTAGAAATAACAAAAGAACTGGGATTAGACTGGGGAGCCTGAATATGTGGCTGAATTGCTGCAACCTCATGATGAAACTAAAATGGATGAGGAGTTACTTCTTATGGATGAACAAAGAAAGTGGTTTCTTGAGATGAAATCTACTCCTAGTGAAGATGCTGCGAACATTGTTGAAACAAAGGATTTAGAATATTCCATAAACTTACTTGATAAATCATGGTCAAGTTTGAAAAGATTGACTCCAATTTTGAATGAAGTTCTGCTGTGAGTAAAATGCCATCAAACAGCATTGCATGCTATAGAGAAATCTTTAATGAAAGGAAGAGTCAATCGATGCAGCAAACTTCCTTGTTGTCTTATCTGAAGAAATTGCCACAGCCACCATGACTTTCAGCAACCAGCAACCTGATGAGTTAGCAGCCATCAACATCAAGGCAACACTTTCTATGAGCAAAAACATTAAGAGTCAATGAAGCCTCAGATGCTTGTTAGCAATTTTTAGCAATAATGTATTTCTTAAACAATATACATTGTTTCTTTAAACATAAAGTTATTACATACTTAATAGACTACAGCATAGTATAAACAAAACTTTTATATGAGCTGGGAAATTTAAAAATTCATGTGAGTGTCTTTAGTGCAATATTCACTTTATTGCAGTGGTCTGAAACTGAACCCATCATATCTCCGAAGTATGCTTGTAATAAAATTTCTGAGCAGTTCTGCAGTAAAGGAATCACTTTAGTTTTGCATAACCCAGCTCTGATCTATTTGCCACAGAACTTTTTTCCTACTATTAGTCTAATCATTCTATATATTATGCTGTAATATGGGAAATCTTGTTTTATAATCATATTTGATTTAAATAAACCCTTTCTTTTTTTTTTAGCTCTGTCAAAGGATCACTGTCTCCAAATTCTATGAGAGAAAACAGGAATAGATAGGATCACATGTTTTCTGACTTGCAAGTAAGAAGCAGAGGCAGACAAGGTGGCATAGAGCATGAGGAGACAATTCTTTGGAGAAATGGTCCAGAAACCAAGTGGAATGGTCTGAACCTGCCTCTTGTTTGCTTCTCATAGGTTATGTGCATTCCTACCCACAATGAGTCACCAATCAATCATGCATTTCCCCTCAAGCTCTGCCTTTGTCCACGTCTCAGTTACCTTTCTTTTCTTTTTCTTTTTCTTATATATATATATTTTAGAGACAAGGTCTCACCAAGTTGCCCAGGCTGGTCTCAAACCCCTGGGATCAGGTAATCCTCTTGCCTTGGCCTCCCAAAGTGCTGGGATTACAGGTGTGAGCCACTGCATCCAGCCCTCAGTTACCTTTCAAGACTCAGCCAGCCCAAAGCCTCTGCTAACAGATCTTTGAAGTCCAAAATAACTCTTCTCTATTCTGAACTAACTCTGTATTAGTCATAGGCATGAAAATACCCAAGACTTTTTCATCTCTTTTAGTATTGTCTTTACTGTTCTTGTTGCTGTTATTGTTGCTGCTATTTACATGGACTTACATCAGCAACTTTCTTGGTGAATTCATGAAGACTGAGCTGTGATTGCTTTATATTTCTGGCATTGACCTTGATGTCTAGTCCAGTTCTGTCTGTGTAGCAATGCTCACTATGTATATGTTGACTTGATGTTCTATCTGGCAATCGCTGTTTTGCAATACCTTGAAAAATAGTGGAGACTGAACATTTTCTGATCATTCTTGTATCTATTTTTTCTTGAAGTTCTTCCATGAAGACTTCATTAGAGGGACAACAATATTTATGGATAAGGAGTCATCCTTGTGTACAAAATTGAACATGGGCTTTAGCATCAGAAAGGCCTAGGTTTCATCTCTGGTTCTACTCCATACTAGTTTTGGGACCCTGGGCAATTAGCATAAACTATAAAAGCCTCCTTCATTTTATTCATTCCTGAAAGGACGACCATAAAATCTGTCTCCCAGGGTTGTTAACACAATTGAACAAAGTTTAAAAAGCACTTAGCAGAGTTCCTGGCATACAGAAAGTGCTCAATAAATGTTAGTTCCTCTTCATTCTTTGTTCAGTCTTGTATTCTTTGAGAGGCATCTAACCACTCGCAAAGGTGAGAATTCTCTGAATGACAGTGTTTTATGTCTCCATATAAACCTGCTGATTCAAGAAATTTCCTGAAGTGTTGAGTTCTGTTTATCTGGCAGTGGGTGCTGCCCACAATCCAATCTCTACATTCTAAGAGAGCAGCTTCTCTATTGAATCAAAAATGTTTATCAAACAATGCAGAGTAAACAAGAGCTGGGGGTGGGGTGGGGTGAGATAGCTGTATGTCTACAGATTCTGTACACATTATAGAATTCCTTGAATCAGCAAATCTGTTATAAGTATGTGCAATTACAGATATTGTTGTCTGATTCTAGCTTTTATTAGCATATTAGCTGAAGTACTTTATTTTTTAAGAGTCTTTAGTATTTAAAGATTTGGCAGTAATCGAAATGCTAGTTAAACTGATAAGGATAGAGCCTTCGGCTGCTGTTCAGAAAGACTCACATTGGGTCTAATAAGGGTGTGGAGAGAAACTCACAGACAAATGCACTCTGGAGACATCTCCTCTCATTAGCCCTTGGCAAGTGAAAACTGGACAAGGATTCACTCTCTCTTCTAAATCTCTTGCTAACTACCTTCATTCTCCTAGGTTAATGAGCTTGTTTGACAGGTTCCAACTGCCAGAACAGTCCTATAAAGGGGAATCAGCTCAGGCGTCTTTGCCAGCCCCAGGCTTGCTCCCAACTTGGCCTACACTTGCTAGGGACCCCCATCTCAATGACTTCATGGCAGGGAGCATTGGTTAAGATTTTTCAGATCCGGGTGTCCAAACCCTGCTTAAGAGAGAAAGACATCTTTAGTTTGGATTTGTGGCAAAGAGACACAAACAAAGAAAAGACTAACGGGGCTGGAAGGCTTGAGGAGAAGCCACCTAGAAAATTTTCCATGAGCTGGGAACATTTGAACACTGGGGCATCAAAAATCAAAATACTGTACCTGCACAATGGGAAGAGATCAGTATGTTCATTGAAAGCGACACCTCTTCTGTCCTGCTGGGAATAGGACATTCTCTTCAGTGTGGTTTATCAGAAGAGGTGGTGTCTTAGCCCTGATTCCCTCAGTTCATAATGTAATGTGCAGAAACAACTTCAGATGGTGCTCTGACTGGGATCATGCTCTAAAATAACTTGCTGCAAGACTGATTGGCTTTTAAAGACCTTGGACTGGTAGCCTTCGCCTTAGAACACACCAAGCTCCTATAAGCAGCTGAGTTCTCTAACCTCTTCCATATAGGGACAGGGAGAAGGTAAGGAACTGACATTTGCTAAATTCTTACTGTATTTCAAGTTTTGTGCCAAATGTTAGAATCTCCTTTGAGGACCTCACAGTTTAGTAAGGGAGAACCATGTATTGTCCGATATCACAGATATTCATGTAAGATGTGGCTACAGCATTAAAAAAATGTGGGCCTAAGTCTATTTGGGGGCATCACACCCTGTGGGAGATACAAATTATTTTTCCTCCAATTTCACAGGCAAACTAAACTGGTGCTCAGATAGATTGAGTGACCTGTTCAAGGCTGAATGATCATCAAAGGCAAAGCTTTTTGGCTTTTGAGTCTACATTCCTTCAGGGGCACATCTCTGCCTCCTTCGGGAAAGCATAAGGATCAGGAGGGGGTTAAACCAGACCAACACTTCCCAAACTCAGGTCATCTTCAGCTCACCAACGCATGAAGAACAAGAAAGCAGTGGTGACGTGGAGACACTCCTGATATAAGGTCTTCCTAAGCAACAACATCCATGAAATCAGGATTTTGATGAGCTACCATATATTTTTCATTATAAATCAAAAATCAATACTTAACTATATTAACATAAAATTCCAATTTTAATAACTATATTAACATAAAGTGCTAGTTCACCTTCCATTTGTAATTATCTCCTGTGCCCTTGTGGATAGCCCAACTCACCTTGAGAAAAGCAGGCCTTGATGACTTAACAGGCTCCTCCCACCCCTGAAATCCCAAGACTGTGAATAGGTTTCAAGGGTACCCAGAGTAACCAGAAGTTGACTAGGATTTGGGAATTTAAAGGTTCTTGCCCATTTTGAATCAACCCAAATTTGGCTTCATATGAAGAGATATATAGGAAGGAAGGATGGAAAGTTTTGGAGCTCAGTATAGCTAGCTCTAATGTTCTTCTATCATGCTAGCCTTAATTCCAAATAAAAATCCAAACCTCTATGCAGCTGGTATGCAAGAAAATATCTCCCACTGTGTTTCATAAGTGATTTATGCAAAAGCCTTAGTTTCAGCTTGACTCTTTAAATTGTTTTTCTCTTCCAGTAAATACCAGCTAATTGGTAAAGAACCCATATGAACAAACTAGGAACTGAATCAAATGAATAGTCATTAAGATCAACACATAGTTTTCATTAATTTGCTGCTGTTGAATGGAGTCCAGTGTCGTAGGAAGGCTCTTGTGGTGCACAGCTTCCCTCTTTCAAGTTTAGATCTTTATGAAATGTTTCATGGACTGAAAGGTCTCTAATTATGAGAAGTGGAATGGAGGCAATGCAAGGTATTGGTGAGAAGCAAAGCTGGCTGACTGAAGTGGGATGACAGAAACTATGGAGGACTGGCCTTGAATCACAGTTTCCTTTGTCCTTTTATTAAAACGACTCTACTTCACACTTCGAAAAATGAAAAGAACCACTCAGACCACCTTGGCTTGTTCTTTCAGGGCCGATCAGTCCAGAATATTGTGCTCAGACTTCTGCGCTTCACAGACCCATAAACTTTTTAAAAAACATATTATGGATTTTAACAAAGAAATAGTAATTTTTTATTTTGTCTAATAAGGATGCTTAAAAAAATCTAACATCTCTACATTTTTATAAAAGAAAGGATATTTTCGTACTCCAAGGAGGAAAAGAATAATCTCAAAGTAAGGAACAGCTTTGTAAATTGCAGCCATGTGGTTGTAGGAGAAACTCACTACACTTATTTTCTCATTTTGCTCTGAAGAGTGTGAACTTTATCGTCTACTGGCACAGTACTGACATTTAGAAACGGCATGTCAGAGCCTCAGCTCAATATTCTCCCAGATGCTAGTAAAATACCTTTAAGTTTGACTTCATGAGGCTTATCAGTTCTTTTCAAAAGCAAACTAAACTAGAAGATTGTGAAGGGACAGGAAAAAACTGATGTTAGTTGCTCACAGGTGCGGCTCTGTGCTATTGTGTATTGTTGCATACATCTTATTTTATTGTCAGAAATAATCCTTTGTAATAATTATTAGTGCCCTCATTTTACATATGAGAAAATTCAGGTGCGAATGTATTAACTGGCCCAACACAGATTAAGTGAGTGACAGAACCACATATCCAAAGCAATTGGATGATTTCCGCTCCACCGTGCTGCAAACTCAGGGCAGAACTTTGAGAAGAGGATGAAGGTTGCCTCTGACTCCAGGCTGTGCCTCCCTCTGTCACCTGAGTGGTGTCCTCATTGAGCACCTCTGGGAAGGCTAAATAAGGCTACCCAGCTCCTTCCCTCTCAGTTGCAAAGAAGTTAGCTTTGCAGACACTAAGAGGTTTCTGGGTTGCCATGCTCCTGTGTACTGTGTCTATGCTGCAAGGTTGTCTAATATTTCCATTAGAGGCACTTAATCGCAGGTCTGTGCTTTGTTTTGCAGGTGTGACACTGCTCAGGGACGAGAGGCCCAAAGTGATCGTGGAAGATGATGAAAAGGATGGTGACAAGATAGCTATTTAAAGATAGTTCCCCCAAGACCACTTGTAAATAGGTTAGATCAGTTCCCTATGGTGACCTAGAGAAAAAATAGACTTGTTTCTGCTCTCATTTTTATCATCGTCTGACTTTAAGGTCCAGACACCTTTTCCCCAGGAGACATACTACATGAGATTGCCAGTCACCTCTCCATTTCTGTCTTCTTCCTTGAGTCTGGTTTCAATTCCCATGTTTTGAATTTTCATTTTACAATGCAGTGGAAAAGAAACAGGTTATCCTAAATAAGGTGACAGAGAGGGTTCTGGTGTTTAGTTTCTTCATCTTCTGGATCAAGAACACAGATAACAGGCATCCTTTACTTCTTGGTTTGTGCTGCTGGGCAGTACTTGGCTTAGTATCATCCAAACGCCAGTCCAACTAGAGGCTCCCTGTTGCCAGTTAGGGAGGTGAGAATGTTTTTGTTCTAACTCACTGATTGCTTTGGAGAACATGGTCTCTTATTTCTCCTGTCCTATCTTAAGAGTCCAACAGTCTCTGGTGACATTCCTAAGAACCTTGCAAGAGATACTCTAAAGACAATTTTATGAACTGGAAGAGTCAAACCAACTCACCATGCCTTGGCCGACGACACCAGAAGCAGCAAGTGCTAGTATGCCTGGGGAGCTTAGCAATATATCTTTGTATTATTTTTGTTTTTAAAAACAACAGTTCATAATCACGCTGCCCTGGCATCTGTGAGTTGTATCACAAGTGAGCCATTATTAATGCTAGATAAAATACCAATGTTTGTGACGAATTTACTTTTTAAAAAATTAAGGTCAATTGAAGGCCGTTCTGATATTTTTGGCATTTCACTTATTCAAACTCCAGTACGCTTTCTTGCACAGGTGGAGAGAGTATGATATTGACAAGTGAGCAGGGATCTGTATATATCCCCTGCCCCAGCCTTGGGTGCCTATGGTAAGGCTTTGCGCATGAGTCTCCTCCACCAGGCAATAGGCAGGGAGAAAGGTGGGAACTATTATTAAAGGGAGGAAAAGAGGATATTTGAATTGTCTCACCAAAGAGTGATCATTTGGAAGCTCTGTATATACCCTGGCTCCAGCAGTTTAGTAATCCCTTCTGTCATCCTGATCACCTCACAAAGATGGAAAAGATGCAGTACTCTGCTGGAAATAAAGATACTTCTGTCCACATCTCTATGGCCTGGTGCTATGTCTCCTAAAAACATCCTATTTGTTTACAATTTATAAAGAGCACAGGTTTCAAAAGAGACTCAAAGGTATTGTTTTGCTTTGCTTTTGTTTTTGTTGGACCTATGGAGGTTTAAAAATGTTTGCATTAGCTGTTCATATTTAACAAACCAATCTGGAGAACTTACATAAAATTCTGGATTTCTAGGTTCTCTTGGAAAAACATCTCAAAGCGGGGCAACTTTGGGCTTGATTAAAACATGGCAGCCTGCCGGGCTCGGTGGCTTAGCCTGTAATCCCAGCACTTTGGGAGGCTGAGGAGAGTGGATTGCCTGAGCCTGCGGGTTCGAGACCAGCCCCCAGGCAACTTGGCAAGACCTAATCTCTACAATAAAATAAAAATAAAAATAAATTAGCAGAGCATGGTAGCGAACATCTGTAGTTCCGGCTACTTGGAAGACTGAGGTGGAAGTATTGTTGGAGCCCAGCAGGTCGACGCTGAGATGGCCATGAGCATGTGACAAGGCAGCCACCAGCTGGACCTAAGTACTGGGTACCCATTTTAGAAGGGGCATGCATTCTGCAGTTTGACATATGCTCCACCTGGAGTAGTTGACTTGAGTTTAGAGCCCCCTAGTGAAGACCCATGTCGTGTTCCTAATGGTCTTGCCTTTATGTTTCCAGTGCTCCACTCCCATGTCTGATCTTCCCAATCAGAACTTTGGAGGGAGGGGACCTGAAACTGTGACTGGGATGCTGGTTGAGGCATCAATGGTGAAACAGGCCACCATAAAGTCTTTAAGAAACCAAAAGCAATTACAGGTATCACCACATTTTTTACCAAGGAATTTTCACTCAGAAAATACTGGCGCACTCTCTTTCTATCAGATTTTCTGTATAAACACAGTGTACACCCGCAGTCATGTCTGTAGATGGTCAATAAACTCTAAAACTACTCAGAAAAGCCCTCATCATTTCTAACTTCCTGGGATGGGGTGGAAGGTTGATGGACTGTTTTAGAAAAAAGAGGCCTCGGGTTTTTTCCCTAACTGTGTGACACCGAGCAAGTCTCTGAAATTCTCTGCATCTGGTTATGTCAAAAATGAGGATAATAATTATTGCTTTGCCTTCTTTATAATTTGAGAATTATGAGATAATGTACAGCAAAGGGCTCTGTAAGCTAAAATGCCCTATTGAACCATAGTAGGATCATTTTAAGACCTCTTCAAAGCATGGACTGCCAAATTCCCATTGCCTGGGTATTGAATGGGTAGCAGTTATGTGGATTCAACACACAGCACTGGAAAGATTCCAGAAGGGAGATCCCATCACTTGTATGGCCTTAACTATAACAGCCTTTGTAATAGAGTCCCAGTCTCAGAATGGTGAGGGGCAAAACCAGCCAAAACACAATCACCTGGACATCATGGTGAGGGGCAAAACCAGCCAAAACACAATCACCCTGGACATCATTGGGGTGATTTGGGTTGCAGCCATATCCCCCTTACTTCCCTTGCCCCATGTGACCCTTTTTGGCCTAGTAGATAGAGGTTTAATGATTAGAATTACTTTTCAATTAAAATAGTTCTGAGTACATTGTAAACAACTTCCCTCCAAATTATAGTTATGTTAAGAAATTAAAAGCATTGCATGCTAGCCCATTCAGAAAGAAGGCTCAAATTAAAGAGCCTTCTTTAACAGAACCAGCAAAGCAGTTGATTATTTGTTCATTCTGAAGGCATCTACCCAGAGCTCAGGCTACCTAGAATAAGAAGGCACTAGACATGAGAGACTTAACTCTCTTTCAAAAGCTTCACACAGGGCCTTTCTTTAAATCCTGACACCCTTTAAATGCTGTTGGCTGAGATCACACAGCCCACTTCTAATGCCTAATTATCACTTGGAGAAGCAGAGGCTGGCACTAAAGAATTGGGGAAGGACCACAAAGGACTCAAACAGTGTTTCCTTTTAAATGCAATTAAGTGAATTTTCCCTGTGTTGTCCAGGTTGTTTTCTTAAAACAAGCATAGACTGAGATAGAGTGTGATTGTGAAAATAAGACAGTAAAGCAATTATTTTTGCTAGCTGAGAATAAGAGGCTAGTTACATGATGGATTTTGTAGAACCTCTGTCGTCTTGTGTAAATGAGGCTCCGTTGCCACTTGTAATGTGTAAGTGTGAAAGTGTTAGTCTGAAAACTCCCTGAGGCAGTGAGTGAATGAGCAGGAAATGTCTAGGGGAACTGAGAATATCCTCCTCCAGTTCCCTTGGATATGAGATTGCCTTTGAAACTGACTGTAATTTAAGATCTCTGCAGAGTTTCAGAATACCAGAATGACCATAGTTCCTAGCCCAAAAATCAGGGCAGAAGACTCTCCACAGGTAAATGGACTTACAGGAAAAACAATGTGCTACTTCAAATAAGCACTGCCCTGGACAATCTAAGATATTAGCTTACCTTTCTCAAGAAGAAAAGGATAGATATTTTCTAACCTACAGTACCAAGTCCTCCCAGCAAGAAAAGATTCCTCAAAGGAAAATGCAGAGACTTCCTGAGAAGGAACCACAGAAAATGGGAATACAATTTTGCTCATCCAAGACAACATGGCTCTTCCATCTCATGTCAAATATTTGCTTTGAGGTTGAAAAAAGCAGTAAATTACAGATCTTTGTGTCCTTATGATTATGTGCTAAAGCTCCAGAAAAACAATATATACTTCAGTATCTATCAACCAAATCATGTATAAATTATATTTAAAATTTATTTCCTTTTCAGCACGTTTGAGTTCCTTGTAGATCCTAGATGTTAGGCCTTTGTCAGACATGGAGTTGGCAAATATTTTTTCCCAGTCTGTGGGTTGTCTCCCTGCTCTCTTGATGGTTTCTTTGGCTTTGCAGAAGATTGTCAGTTTGATGAGGTCCCACTTGTCTATCTTATCTCTTATGGCATGGGCACTCAACAAGGGTACCTGCACAATTAATATTTGTATACCTAATCCTGAATTGTACCCCACAATTTTAAAATTAAAAAATTTAAAAGTTAAAAAAATTTATTTCCTAACCACTATTTAAATAATGCCCTTTAGGAAAGAAACAGTGTACTCCAAGCCCTTGTGTTTTCTCAGTCTTTTTCCTATATCATCTCATTTGATCCTCAAATACAATCATAAGAAAACTAAGTACCTAGGGAAACTCTGTTGGAGAGGAAGCCAGAACAGGAGCTCCAGTCTCTAAACTCGTAGCCTGATGCTATTAATATAGTATAGAGCTGTTCTGAACAGCCTCCTTAAAGCAAGGTCCAGAATACAGAGGAGGTTAGAGAACAAGGTATTTTAATGAGCCAGAAAGTAATAAATCATATAAACAGTTCCTGACTATTTTCTCCACCCACCTCTCTCAACTTTGGAGTAAGTATATTAATAAATATGCTCAACTTTCCAACACCCAAAATTTAATTATTGCTAGCAGACCCTACCGTTTTAGGGAGGTGGTGAGGTTATTTCCCCCCTCCACTTCAGTCTTCATTTGATCAGTTCTCTACCTTGAAACTGAAGTAATCCTATTCAAACACAAATTTAACAAGGTGGGACCTCTCCTTAATGTCTTCCCCTTGCTTACAATAAAGGCAGAGATCTCAAGTCCAGGCCCTTCACTCCCTACCCTCCTCTGGGCTCTAGTGACATTGACCTCTGCCACTACTGGGGATCCTCCTTTCCCTCTCCCCTAACCCACTCACTGCCCCCCCCCCCAGCTTTTTGTTACCCAGTGAAGTCCTGCTCATCCTCCAGAGCTCAGCAAATGGCCACTTCCTTGGGGGAAACTCATCCTTGCCTCTTTGACTAGGTCAGGTTCCTCCATTATTTGAGTGTTCATGAGCCATGTTCTTTTCTTCAAGTGCACTGAATGTCTTAACAAGCTGAAGTAAACAGGAACAGTTCTGATTGAGACACATCGGGGCCCAAATCATCCCTACTGTTCCAGGTGACTCCTAGATGAGTCTATATAACGTGGTATCAGGACCCTGAGTGCCCATGCTGACCTGTACACAGGTATTGGAAGAATTTACAATTTCTATGAATTTTGTTGGAACCTCCTATTAGAAAATTCTTGATCCTTTGATGGTTTTGCTGTTCAGCTAAGGACTAACTGCCCACCTCTGTACTATCATCCTGACCAATTATTCTTTGTTCTTGGGTGACTTTGGGCCTGGATCTAGGACCAATTAAACTGAGGCTAGTAGGTGTCTTAGGTGAAAAAATGGTGGAGGGAGGTACTTGCTCTCATGGACATCCAAGTGTCAACCCTGTCTGACTTACATGTTTCTCTCCCTGAATTGTTAGTGTCTTTCTATTCTCTACCTTCCCCAGCCTTCTTTTCACTCATTTGCCCAAGCCATTGCCAACAGGGCCAGATCCTGCCCACTAGGAGCTTTCCTGGAAGAGAGTACAGGTAGTTCTCATATTGCACAGTTCTAATATGCACATATTTAAATAACTCCTATTTAGTTAAATACCAGCAGTCACACAATAACATGGTTCAACTTTCAGATACTATCTAATTAGTTAGTATCTAATGCTAACATACTGATAGCATGTTAACTATGAGTAATTGCATAAAATATGAATTTCACTGATAGCTCTTCAGACCACAAATTATTGCACAGATAACAGACATGTACCACGATCAGTGTCCAATCATGTTGTTTTTCCAAAGTCTGAGGGAAAATGGTCACCATGCATCTGTTATTTATTTCCTACACAGACAGCAAAGCATGTAGTTGTGTCACTTTCATATTCCCTAGTGTTAAACACATGAAGCATCTTAAAAAAATCAATAATCAAAAATAGGAATTGGCCACAAAGCTGAAAGTACAGTAAAGAAACAAGAAGTGATAATACTGAAAGTGAAATTGAAGGTAATGGAGTTACAGAAGACACAGTCGCCCATGGGTGAATTTATCCTGCCACCATGGGGGATACCCTGGGTACACAGCCAGAGGAACTTAGTGAAGACCAACTTAGCAACATAAAGAGGAAAACAGTTGTGATGAAGAGAATGAATATGTTCCAGAGGAAATGATGCCAACAAAAATTCCACATTAAAAAACTTTCTGAGATATTTCATGATGTTAAAAATGCAAAGGATGAAATGTTAGAAGCGAATCCAAAGCTGAATCCCTGACAATTTGCCAGGTTGTAGGAAAGACGCTTGCTCAGTCTCATAAGTTATGTGACAAGAATAAGGCAAGTGCTGTTCAAACTACTCTTGATAAGTGTTTTGCAAAGAAATGGAACACTTTCACCAACATTTTCAAATTTTTTTTTAATTGGAGCCTCACTATGTTGCCCAGGCTGGAGTACAGTGGCACACTCATGGCACACAGCCTCTACCTGCTGGGCTCAGGCAATTCTTCCGCCTCAGCCTTCCGAGTAGCTGGAACTACAGGCAAGTGCTACCACACCCAGCTAATTTTTTGATTTATTGGAGAGACAAGGTCTTGCCAAGTTGCCCAGGCTGGTCTTGAACCCCTCAGGTTAGGCAATCCTCTCGCCTCTGCCTCCCAAAGTGCTGGGATTATAGCCTTGAACCACAGCACCCAGCCTTCTCTGATGTTTTAAATTATAATTTACTAAATTAGTATTAGTACATTGTACATTACTGCTTTTTATGTCTATATATTTATAAACAAAAGTAAGGGATGTTTAATGCTTTCACAAACTTTTTTTTTTTTTTTGAGCTGGAGTCTAACTCTGTCGCACAGACTGGAGTACAGTGGCCGCTCCCAGTCACTGCAGCCTCGACCTGCTGGGCTCCGGCGATCCTTCCACCTCAGCCTTCCAAGTAGCTGGAACCACAGGCGCACGCTACCACACCCGGCTAATTTTTTGATTTATTGTAGAGATGAGGTCTCGCTTGCCCAGGCGGGTCTCGACCCCGCGGGCTCAGGCAATCCAC
>CAUYQG010063483.1:0-19974 GCA_963574415.1 Tarsius wallacei
CATCTGTTGTTGTATTTAATTACATTTATGGTCTTACGAATGTTGAACCAGCCTTGCGTCCCGGGGATGAAGCCTACTTGGTCATGATGGATGATTTTTGAGATGTGTTGTTGAATCCGGTTTCCTAGGATCTTGTTGAGAATTTTAGCATCTATGTTCATCAAAGATATTGGCCTGTAGTTCTCATTCTTTTTTGGGTCTTTACCTGGCTTGGGTATCAGTGTGATGTTAGCTTCGTAAAATGATTTGAGGAGGGTTCCAACTTTCTCAATCACCTGGAATACCTTCAGTAGGATTAGTATGATCTCTTTAGATTAATCCGATTTGCTAGGATCTTGTTGTTGAATCCAATTTGCTAGGATCTTGTTGAGAATTTTAGCATCTATGTTCATCACGGATATTGGCCTGTAATTCTCTTTCTTTGTTGGATCTTTACCTGGCTTGGGTATCAATGTGATGCCAGCTTCATAAAATGATTTGGGGAGATTTCCATCCTTCTCAATCACCTAGAATACTTTCAACAGGATTGGTATCAGTTCTTCCTTGTATGTTTTGTAGAATTCTGCTGGAAAACCATCTGGTCCAGGGCTTTTTTTTTTTTTGTAGGTAGTTTTCTTATGACATAGTCAATTTCCTAGATTGTTATTGGTCTATTTAGGGTCTCAATTTCTTCTAGTTTCAACCTGGGGAGGTTGTGTGATGTCAGAAGTTCCTCCATGTCCTTTAGGTTTTCACGTTTTTCTCCATACAAGTGCACATAGTAGTCTCTGATGATCATTTGTATTTCTTCAGGGTCAGTTGTCACTTCATCTTTTGTGTTTCTGATTGTGTTTATTTGGGCTTTTTCATGTCAATCTAGCTAGAAACCATCAATCTTGCTTATCTTTTCAAAGAACTAGCTTTTTGTTTCATTGATTTTTTGTATTATCTCTTCTTCTATGTCCAAATTTGGGCTTTTATTTTGGTGATCTGGATTCTTCTACTGAAGTTAGGATTTTGACGGTATTGCTTTTCCCACTTCCTTAAGTGACTTGTTAGTCTGTAAACTGGTGATCTTTCCATTTTCTTCATGTGTGTTTGTAGCAATATGAATTCCCCTCTTACTACTGCTTTCATGGCATCCCAGAGGTTTTGGTAAGATGTTTCTTCATTTGCATTTGTTTACAAGTATCTTTTTGTTTTGTTTTGTTTTGTTTGAGTTGGAGTCTCACTCTGTTGCCCAGACTGGAGTGCAGTGGCCACTCCCGGCCACTGCAGCCTCGACCTGCTGGGCTCCAGCGATCCTTCCGCCTCAGCCTTCCAAATAGCCGGAATTACAGGCATGTGCTACCACGCCCGGCTGATTTTTTGATTTATTGTAGAGATGAGGTCTCGTCAAGTTGCCCAGGCGGGTCACGAACCTGCGGGCTCAGGCAATTCACCCACCTCGGCCTCCCAAAGGCGCGGGATTACAGGCTGAGCCACCGAGCCCAGCTTTATCTACTTTTTATAAGAGAAACTTGTGATCACAGGCATGTGCCATCAGGAGAAGACAGAAACATCTGTGAGGAATTAGGCAAAACCTAATTTTGGATTTTGGAGCATTTAGATGTTCAATCAATATGTATTTTACAAATATTCACAGAATAAGCAACAGTCAAATAGCTCTGTAAACAACAGCAACTCAGCATTTGGTTCAAATTTGATCATGGAGCAAATGAGCTGAATAGTGGTCTACTCCCCATTAGGGTAAAGTCCTAGGAATAAATGCTAGTTAGCATTTACATAATATCATACACTGCTATTAAAACAATATACAAAAAAGTAAAAAAATTACCTATGTGAACGTGCTCCTTATTATTTAAAGAATTCAAAATGGTCCTCACAACTTAGTGATTTAGGTATATTATTGTTATTTTTTTGATTCATTGCTTTTACCCTGCACCTACACTAAATATTTGCTGATTTCAGAAAAGTGCCGTATGAGATGTATATACCCACCGTTTATTTGCTTAAGTCATGTCTTAATTTAACAATACAGACCTTGTTCCAGGTGAGGTAAAACAAGCACTTTCATCAACTTCTCTGTCTGAGAAATTCTATAACACAGACCAGGCACAAATGGGGGGCTGGCTTGGGTGGCAGGCACTGCCCTCTTTTAGTCCTTTCTCAGAGTGAAGTATGCTCAATGTGGTGATTCCTTTCATATTTTAGTTTGTTCCAGATCATTGGGGGTGGTCTCTTTTAACTCTTTATAAGCTTTTCTCTTATGCATCTAAAAACAGTAATATAGCCAGGCTCGGTGGCTCAGCCTGTAATCACGCGCCTTGGGAGGCTGAGGTGAGCAGACTGCCTGAGCCCGCCGGTTCAAGAACCGCCTGGGCAGGCGAAACCTCATCTCTACAATAAATCAAAAAAATTAGCTGGGCGTGGTAGTGTGCGCCTGTAGTTCCGGCTACTCGGAAGGCTGAGGCGGAAGGATCGCCGGAGCCCAGCAGGTCGAGGCTGCGGTGGCCGGGAGCGGCCACTGCACTCCAGTCTGGGCGACGGAGTGAGATGCCAACGCAAAACAAAACAAAACAAAACAAAACAAAACAATTAAAAACAGTAATAGTTCTGAAGAAACGGAAACTTGCTATTTCCATTATGAATTATATTTCTGAATCTCCGTTTAATTTCAGTACTCTGAGCCAGTCTACAAAGCATACCTGGACCGTCTAGGTCAGCCTCATAGATGTTACTGGACATGAATAACAGCAAAGCACCATCTATTGTCTGTCATCCTCGGGAGGGATCTGGATGGGCCCTGGTTCCTCCCACCAGGTGGATAAAGGCTGAAGGACTCCTCAGTTTAGTTCCCAATCTTGGGAAAGAGAAAGCATGTTTCTGTGGTTTTAGTAATAAAAGAACAACTTTATAGTTAAGTGTGTGTTATATGAAACATGTTGCTGTTTACATTCTATTTTTATGATTACAGGTTGCTAACACATTTGTAATAAATTTGAATTTTTAAAATACTGACAATGGAAGATATTGAGTCCTTTTTTATGCTAGTGCAATGGGTAGTACCTGCAGAATCTGAGACACCAAGGAGGAGGTGCTTTTTGGATTCCAGCAGAAATTATGTTTTGAGCTTTTCCTGGGAAGCTGTGGAAACCCTTTTTTCTCCTCCTTGTTAGGACAAAGCCAAATCATTTTCTTTTCTCCTACAAGAAAGCCAATTCTTTTTTATTTCTTACAAAACTGTTCTTTCTGTTCTTCCCCTCCAGCCTTAACTCAGATCCATTGAATTACTGGATTCCAGACTAAGGAGCACACTCCATGTGGTCAGTCCAGCACCAGAACACTTTGGTGAGGATCCACCCTGATCCCCAGCAGCTCTCCGTTGTACACACGGGCTGGGGCCAGATCCTGGGATGCGTGGAGGTCAAGGGTAAAGGGCAAGAGCTTCTCCCCATTACTATGTTGCCTAGCGTCCACCCCTGCGGTCAGTCCCCACTTCCTCCACATGACCTTGTGTTCTGTTTCTGTTGACAATTAGCATCATAGCAGATAGAGCAAGAAGATGTGGACACATCACATCAAGGTCCAGCCTGCCTTGGATGAGCTTGGACAAGGCAGGTGACTAGACCACTTCAGGCAGGGACATCCTCCATTTCTAGCAGTTAAGATGGTGTTCTAGCTTATTGTCTTTAATTAAAAAAAAACAATTTCCATCTAGAAATTTAAAAGTATATATTAGACAATGAATGGTCGTCTCGTTTATTTTCTAAGTGTAGAAAACTTTTCCATAACCATGTAATTTCCCTGCTCGGCTCCTCTGTATTAATGTTGAAAATGGTTGGTGGTGAATAGATTATACTTGAAAATCATTGCTTATCTTTCTCTGGCAAGTACAAAGTGGGGAATTAAGAAATCTGACCACACAAATGTATCTCAGGGGTTGTGTTCATGTCTATGATGACCTACACTAAAATCTGGGCCCTTTTCAAAGTCCTGAGCCATTTTTCTTACAAGCTTTTGGTTAATAAGTATTGCTGCCATGTTGTGGGTCTAGTTTTGGCTCAGAAATAATATACAAATGGCCTCATTTAACAGTGTAATGCAATATAGAAGTACTAATTATCTTGTGAATATGAGCATGGAAAATCCCAGTCTAAATATTTGTAGCCAAGAAAAATTTGTAGCTGGTAAGAAAAATGGCTTAGGACTTTGAAAACTGCCCAGATTTTAGTGTAGGTCATCTATCTACTCAGACATCCCACTCAAACAGTTCAGCCAAGAAATCTTTTTGACTTTTTCATGATTACTTATACAGAGGGCACACAGAAATTGGAGAAAACAACATTTTAAGTAATTGTTTAGATTTCAAATTCAATAATTATTTATCTCCATAATTACTTCATTGTATTTCATCCATTATATTGATATTTATACTATATAGAAATATTTGAAAGACTATCTACACCAAACTTATAAATGCCATTCTACATTGAAAAGATGAGATGACAAATAAGGCAAAATTATACATATTTTATGAATTCACAACCCATTGGTTTACCCTTCACCATTAGGCTGGTGAAGCTTTTCTTTAAAAAATTAATTCGGTGGCTCAGCCTGTAATTCCAGCACTTTGGGAGGCTGAGACGAGTGGATTGCCTCCAGCAGGTCGACTCTTGGGTGGCTGTGAGTGTGCCACTGCACTCCAGCCTGGGCGACAGAGTGAGACTCCAATGAAAAAAATATTTATATATTCAAAATATTATAAATTCTAGAAAAAAAACTAGGTCAGGACCTCTGAGCCTCGGGTTCAGATGAGTGAAAAGATACTTTAATTGAATCTCTACGAAAACTTGACTTAGAATGGAGAAGCCACTGAGTCTGTGAAGCCTCAACTGAAGAGGTTAAACGTCTTTCCCTGGAAGGTAGAGAAGGGATAGTCTCAGGGACAGATCCTGGGTCATGCCCTCCTGGAGTCCTACCAACCACACAGTATGGAGCCATCCCCACGCCCTGGGAGACAAAGTATGCTTCTTTTAGTAGGCGGTTTTGGGTGGGAGATATCCTGTTTTGTCCAGCAGAAGGATGTGGCTAAGGACGATAGATAAATAAGTTTTAATTACAAGAGCTCAGTCTAATAAGACAGTTTGGTTACCAGCAAATCTGAAACATTACAGCTTTACTCTAAAGGGCCCATGACCCAGTTTTGCACAGCACCTAGAAACACATTATCGCTATTTTAAAATTTCATTGGATTGATTTTAGGACTGATTAGGGGAAAAGTACTATAGAAATGATAGGAAGTGCCTCCGAAGGGCCTAACCTCAGCTTTGCCCAACTGCCTGGCAGACACTGAGCCAGGGAAATGGGGGACAGCCTGCTAGAAAGGAAGGTACTATCCTTAAAGACACGGTGGGGCGACTAGGAAGCTAAGACAATCCACCAAGAAATCAAAGTGGAAAATGTGTTACCTTGGTGAGCATACGATCTCACAACTCACAAACATCACTCCCATCCAGCCCCTGGGAGAAGGCTGTGGCCCCTCCAACGGGAATGTGCTCCTCGGGCAAAGTCAGCCCCTATGGCTAGGGCTTGTCTAAGCATTGTGCTCCTTCAGTTCTCACAGACCCTGCTGGAGCTTCCCACGGTATCCTCAGAGGAATGTGAAGGGAGTAGGGAGAATGTCAGGTGCCTCTTTTACAAGGGCACAGAACGTAGCTCAGTGGCACTGATACCCCTGGCAATGCCACCCTGTCCTGGCTGCGTATGAGAGGCAAGCAGATATAGTGAGACCTTCTGGTAGAATCACGATAGGGGGACATAGTGACCTCTGAACACAATGCTAAAGTCCTGGACTTGGATGAGATGCACTGACAAGGAAGAGTCTGTGAGTAAAATAGGTGGGTGTTTTGTTCCTAGGAAGGATGCTCTAAAAAGCTTCTTCCAGGGGTGGGTCACTCATAACCCCTGGGGCTACAGTTAGGTGGGATATACAAATCTGCTCTTAAGATGGAATGTAGAAAGCCTCAGTTCAGATTTCCTGAAGCATATCATTATTGAAACATAAAACAAGAAATGGAAATTACAAATCAGATCTTGGACTTAACAACTTTATTGTAAAGTTTTCCTCTACAATAGTTGTTTTACTATTCCCCTCATCTCAGAAGAACATACTTAATCAGGTTTGCAGCTCTGGTTTCCAAATAATACTAACAGCAAGTCACCCATCCCTTAACTGTCATGGTGAACCAGGGACAGTGGAAAGAACTTGTAAGTGGGATCAGGAAGCCATTTGCCCACTCTGTGACCTCGGGGTTAAGAGTATGGACCTAGAAGTTGGATGGCAGGCATAAAGCCCCTTCTTAATATTAAATACTTAGGCAATTTGTAAAATTATTGGAAATACTATGTGTTTTAAATACTATTTTTTAAAAACATCCTAAAAATATCCCTGGAAGGGGAACAATGACCACAGTGACTTTTATAGCCCCTGAAACCTGTAAAGAAGCAAGCCTGGGTCTAGCACAGAATGCCAACCTCTGTGATCCCCCTGTAGGTGCTGATGCAGAATGCTATGCAGAGTCCCAGGACTCCACAGTCAGATTCCCTGGGTGTCAGTAGGAACTCCCTCCAGGTCCTGACTACAAAAAAAATGTCTAGGCATTTTCAAGTGTACCTTGGGGGCAAATCCACCCACTGAAGAACCCCTGCACAGAAAGAGTGATCAAGTAGGTGAGGGCAAACTTCACAGAAAGAAGGTAGTACCGGTTAAGTGCTAACTCACAGATTGAATGATTTGTTCATCAGAGAGAACATCCAAAGGCTTCTAAACATAGACATTTGAAAAAGACTATAACTTTAATGAGTGACAACTTTCAGGTGCTTTGAGACAAGGCTTCACTTTTTCAGGATTGACCTGCTCCTCAGTGAACAGCAGGCCTGGGCAGAGTGCACTCAAGTTGCAGGAAAGTGTAAGTGCAGGTGACTGGAATTTCTATGCTCATTGCAGTAAAGTTGATAAAGATAGTGTCGAGTAAAATGTATAGAGGGCCATTGTTTTGGACTTAGACCCAACAGACTGGATCAAAACAGAGTCACCCAAATAATCAAACTAAACTTTAAGGATGCAGGAATATCCCCAAACATACATACCAGTGTTTTCCTAAAAACAGGAGATTTGCAACAGTCAATCTAAGGGGCTCAGTCACCCTGAGCAGGTGTGGTAGAGAAGCCCTCTCCGTTTTAACCTTTCCCAGGACAATACCCTGAAGGAGTTTGATGCCAAGCAGTCTGCTTTTTGTATTATTGTTTCCCTGTTCCTGCTCAAGCTACCTCACAGTGTAGCGGGAACACAGAAAGGCCGTGACACCGAGGCTGTTTTAGGAAGTAGCAGATTTATTTTATCAGTGCCGGTGCAACTCAGCAGGCTAACACTCCCAGGCTGAGCACCCCGGGGAGGGAGGAGAGGGGTCTTATACCTTAGTTTAGGTAAGGGAGGGGGGTCAGGTTGAGCGATTACACATTTTCTTTGGAATTCACAAGGTTGTACTCAGCAAAATCAGGTTTTGGTCTCCAGGAAATGCGTAGCAAGCAGGGGTTGTAAACCAATGACTTCACAAAGGGTGAATTGGTTACCATTTTGCATCTCCAGGAAAACCTTCCTTGGCTATTTGGTTTTCTCAAACAAAACCTGTCTAGCAGGTTTTCGGAGCTTACTGATTAATCTTCAAAAGGAATACGTTTAACTGTTATCAGCCCCTCTCTGCCACAGCAGTATCACCTGTTTCACAGTGTCAGCTGGGCTCTCTTTTGTAGAGGAGATGCTGCTCCATTCGGGACTTGCTAATAAAAGACAATTCCATCTTCAAACTCAATTTGTTTAAATTTTGGTTTTTTTAAACAACAGTGTTTATCATACTGATACTTTCCCATTTCATTCATTCTTAATTAGTCTACAAGAGTAGGTTTTCCAAAATATTTCAAGACAAAATATTTGTATTATCTGTGAAAAGCACTGTCTTAATACTCATGAAGTTCGGTGACTACTTGGGTGCTCATGGACAGGGATCTAATTCCATTTCTAATCGCAGTGTTACCTTCCTGGAGTCAGCACTTCACAGACTTTACCAGGCATGAGTACTGTTCACTGTTACCAAAAATCTTCAGGTTTAAAGAAGCCATTGTTTATTTTCAAGGTGTTTAGTGTTCTGGGTCCTTCCCTTGAGCAGGATCAGAAAACTCATCCTGTGCTTGTCTCTTCCCTCTACACCCACACTGATGAATATCCTGTTTGCCAAACACCATTCAGGGTTTGTGAAAATCCTGGGGCCCTGAGCTATCAGAATGAAGATAGTCTATGAAGGCACAACCTTTACACAATACCCAATCCATCAGCACTGGTGGTTTCTATTGTTGACAAGTGTTGACCTCTGTGAAATGTAATCAAAAGGCACTGGTATTGGAGTATCATGTGTTGATTGCTTGGCCTCTTACCTTTGTCTTACTGTCAAAACAGGTGAATCCCAAAGCGAAATCCACTGTGAAACACAGCATTTCTCCTTGCCAGCTGCACATATATGTTTTTGACTAGAAAAAAGTATTGATTTTGAGAAAACATTCTTTAATAATGCTGTTTAACTTTAATTAGGCAGTTGCAATATTAGCCCCCCCTTTGGTCAGAAAACCTTTTAAAAATCCTAGCATACAAATTGTGTAAATAAAACTGGAGGACCCAGGGCCAGAAGAAACCTGCAGAAACATTTGCATCAGGGGGTTCTTTCTTGCTTTTTGTCTATAGGCAGATATTTCTACCTCTGTAAGAGCTGGAAGTCTTTGCAGGTATCACTGTAACTAAAAACAAAACCCCAAATCCCTGTGCTCCACAATGTTTTTGAAAACATACACTAGATTCCTAGATTTTCTTTTTGCTAACTTATCATTTCTATTGTATGATGTGCTCATCTTTCTTTCCATGAGGCCCATGAACATGTTACAGTAGAATCTAGATGTGGCTCTTGCTTTAGGAACACTCTGAAGAAGGGTACAATTTAAAACAACAACACCAAGCAGCAGAAAATTAGCAGCAGTGGCATCATGAAAAACAAACAGAGCACCAATCACAAAGAGAGAATTCCCATAATCTGAGGAGCATCCACCCCTCCAGGATGGCTGGTTGGGTGGAGGGTGGTCTTGACCAACAGGAGACTTTTTCTGAGGAAACACCCAAGCTCTCTTTGCTTTGCCCCTCTCTGTTTCTGGGGCTTTGAGACTGAGGGGCCTTGAGCATCTGTCAACACACATCCAGCCATGTTGGGTGAGAACAAAGATTTATACTTTTAGTGTTTTCACATGACTCTGGACAAAAGGTGTAATTAAGAAACCACAAGAGACAGAAAAAAAGATGGTGGCAGAGCCAGTTGGACTGTGTGAGTCCCTGTGTGAGTGAGTGAGTGTATGGACAAATTTACTATGTGTGTCTGTGAGTAAGTGGGCATGTGAGTGGCTGACTGAGTGAGCCTTGGGAGCAAGTGGCCATGGCTCTCCTGGTGAAGCAGTTGATGCTGATAGCTGCTCTACTTGGATGCTAGCACCTCCTGGGATGCAGAAGCTGAGTGTCATTTTCTAAAATCAACAAACCTTTTCCTGGGAAGAAGCTGTCAAGAGTGACAGCCACTGCCAGACTGCCCAACCACCTCAGTGCCAGGTTGGACACTGGCAGTGAGGGCTGAAGAGGGAGTGCAGTGAAGGAACCAGAGGCAGAATCCCACTGAAGAAGATGAAACAGGTACCCTGCCACCATCTTGAAAACTGGACAGGAAAATGTTCCAGCTTGCTCACCATGGAGTGACAGACCCACTTACTGCCAACTGGTGGGTTAACTAACTACTTGGGTTGAATGCAACCCAGAGGGAATATCCTGAAAGCACAAGCATCAGAGGGACAGGATGAGTGCAGAGTCTCAGGTGCCCCACCCCCGGCCCTGATCCAGCCATGGAATGAAAGGTGTGACCAAAAAAGGACAAAGGAGACCCTCCAAGAAATCAGTGATGAGTCATGGGCTGATCCAACCCCCTATCATCAGACCTGCATGAGTGGGGCACAACAGACAGGGATGAACCCAGGTGGAGCCTGGACAGCAGACACGCCAGGAGAACTCTACTCTGGGTGAAGTCTGGCTGTGGCACCTGTCACCAGCACCTGGGGAGGAGACAATCCCACACATCCACACCAGATAAGATTCCCCTGACCTTATGAGAGTGAGAGGGGAGGACTGGTGCCCTGCCCACCTCCACCAACCCCATTCCCCATTAGGTCATACACCAGGGAGATTGTGAATAAACCTACAGCCCCACAGGAGACAGCAGGCAGGCTTACCTGTGAGCAGCTGAGAGGAATGGAGTACAGAACCTGCCACAAGAAGGTGGTTAGTGCCCCAAATTTCTTCAATTCCTTTTTGTTCTTCTTTTGTTTTGGTTTAATGTGTGTGTGTGTTAATGTATGTGTGAGGGTTTGATTTGCATTCCTCCCTTTTTTTGTTCTTGTGTTTTTTCTTTCTTATTTTTAAATGCTTCTTTTGTTTTGGTTTAGTTTGTGTGTGTGAATATGTGTGTGAGAGGGCTATTTGTATTCCCCCCACCCTTTTTTGTTTTGTTTTGTTTTTCTTTTGTTTTGGTTTAGTGTGTGTGAGGGTTAAATTTGCATTCCTCCCTCCCGATTTTTTTCTTTTTTTTTCTTCTTTTGCTTTTTGGTGTGTGTGTGTGTGTGTGTGTGTGTGTATGTTCAGTTTTCTTGCTGTTTTGGGTTTATTTTATGTTTCCCTGTGTCTTCTTTTCTGTTGGTTTTTGTTTGTTTTTTGCTTTCTTTTTGTCTTTTTTTGTTGTTGTTCTTATTTTGCTTTTGTTTTTCTGTGTTTTTTTATTTTTTATTATTTTGGTCCATTCAATTTCATTCTACTTTTCTCTTCTCCTCATTACTTTTACTTTATCTTGGATTCATGGGGTACACACATGTAACCATTGAATCATAATATAGAGTGGTGATGGGGAGTGGGTCTCAAGAGGCCCATACAAAAGTCAGTTAACATTGTGACTTGCAAATAGCTTCTGAATCCTAGCTTCCCACCCTTCCCCTTAGTTGAATCTCAAAACTACAAAAAAAAAACTGCAAAGCTTCCCACCCCCAGCCCTGCTTCAGAAAAAATGTGGAGGCTCTGATCAGGGCCAAATAGAGAGCTAAGCAAACAACAGAAGTGAAAGCCCCACCCATCACAAATGAATAACAGAATTGAGAAAAGAAAGTGATCTGTCACAAATGAGGAGAAAATCAACTGAAGAACACAAGTAATTCCCAGAGTACCAAAGAGGCAGCATTTGAGAATCAAACAATAGAAATCACCAACAATCCACCCCAGAATACAACAAGGATTAGGGAATGAATGGAAAGAGTGAGTAAGATTCAAGGAAGACAAGTTGAAACACTGAAAGAACTAGCAACAGAGACTTTGGTCATAAAAAATTCATCCAGGAAATAAATAACAAGACAATATGGAATTAACCTGATCTGTTAAAAACATAGGAAGAAAATTCAGAAAGAAAGAGAATCAATAAAACACACCTTGAGACTACAAAATTGAAAGCACACACATATATCAACCCAAAAGCTAAACAAAAACAAAACAACCTTATAAAAGCCTCTTGACAGGGATAAACTCTCACATTTCAATAATCAACCTGAATGTCAATGGATTAAATGCACCAATGAAAAGACATAGGCCGGGCTCGGTGACTCAGCCCGTAATCCCGCACTTTGGGAGGCTGAGGTGAGTGGAATGCCTGAGCCCGCAGGTTCAAGACCTGCCTGGGCAACTTGGTGAGACCTCATCTCTACAATAAATCAAAAATTAGCTGGGTGTGGTAGTGCACGCCTGTAGTTCCAGCTAATTGGAAGGCTGAGGTGGAAGGATAGCTGGAGTCCAGCAGGTTGAGGCTGTGGTGGCCGAGAATGGCCACTGCACTCCAGTGTGGGTGACAGAGTGAGACTCCAACTAAAAAAAAAAAAAAAAAAAGAAAAGACATAGAAGGGCAACTGGCTAAAAAAAACCATGATTCAACAATATGCAGCCTCCAGGAAACACATCTCACTAAAAAGGACATCCACAGACTTAAAGTTAAAGGATGGAAAACAAACTTTCAGGTTAATGGAAAACAAAACAAAAGCAAAAGGCAAGAGTCACAATTTTAATATCAGATAAAAGAACCTTCAAACTATTAAAATATTAAAAAGATATGGAGGGACATTACATAATGATAAAAGGTTCAATCCATTAACAAAAAATATCCATCCTACATATACATGCACCCAACACAGGAACTCCTGGATTTATTAAGCAACTACTAAGCAAACTAAAAAAGGATACTGACTCTAACACTACCATAACTGGGGACTTAAATATCCTGTTAACAACCCCAGATAGAGCATCAAGGCAAAAAACCAAAAAGAAGATTGGAAACCTTAACTTAACACTTGACCAAATGGACTTAATAGATACATACAGCACACTCCACCCAACAACCACAGAATATACTTTCCACTCACCACGCAATGGAACATACTCTAAGATCAACCACATCCCCAGTCATAAATCAAGTATAAATACATTCCATTAGATTGAAATACTACCATGCACCTTCTCAGACCACAGTGGATTAAAAATAAATATCGCCACCCACAAAATCCCCCCAAAACGCACAAAGACATGGGCAATAAACAGCACAATGATGAACAACTACTGTCAACACAGGAATCAAAACAGAAATTAAAAGATTCCTAAAAACAAAGACATATCTTATGAAAACCTCTGGGATGCCATGAAATCAGTACTAAGAAGGGAATTTATATCTCTACGAACACACATCAAGCAAATAGAGAGAGTAGAAATTAACAGTCTAACAAATCACCTAAGGGAGCTGGAAAGGTAAGACCACCAAAACCCTTATTTCAGCAGAAGAATACAGATCACCAAAGTAAAATCCCAAATACAGGTCATAGAAGACAAAAATCTCATAGAAAAAAAAAATCAATGAAACAAAATGCTAGTTCTTTGAAAAGATAAACAAGGTTGACAGACCTCTAGCCAGACTGACAAAGAAAAAGAGGCAAAAAGCCCAAATAAACACAATCAGAATTGCAAAAGATCAAGTCACAACCAACCCTGAAGAAATACAAAAGATGATCAGAGATTAGTATGCACATCTGTATGGAAACAATTAAAAAACCTAAACAGATTGGAGGATTTTCTGACTTCATACAAGGTTGAAACAAGAAGAAATTGAGACCCTAAATAGACTAATAACAACCCAGGATATTGACTTTAAAGTAAGAAAACTACCACAAAAAATAGTCCTGGATCAGGTGGCTTTCCAGCAGAATTCTATAAAACAAATGAGGAAGAGCTGATACCAATTCTGTTGAAAGTATTCCAGACAATTGAGAAAGACAGAATTCTCCCCAAATCATTTTATGAAGCTAGCATCATATTAATACCCAAACCAGGCAAAGACCCAACAAAGAAAGAAAACTATAGGCCAATACCCCATATAAACATAGATGCAAAATTTCTCAGCAAGATTCCAGCAAATTGGATCCAACAACACATCTCAAAAAAATTATCCAGCATGACCAAGTAGGCTTCATTCCTGGGATGCAGGGCAAGTATAACATCCACAAGACCATGCATGCAATTAAATACATCAACAGATATAAAAACAAGAACCATATGATTATATCATTAGATGCAGAAAAGGTTTTTGACAAAATTCAGCATCACTTCTTGATAAAAACCCTTGAATATCTAGTATAGAGGGAACATACCTCAAAATAGTAAAAGCCATGTATGACAAGCCCACAGTCAAAATATTATTAAATGATCAGAAATTGGAAGCATTTTCCCTGAAAACCAGGACAAAACAAGGTTGCCCATTCTTACCCCTCCTGTTCAACATAGTGTTGCAAGTTCTAGCTATCAGGTGTATTCAAATAGGAAAAGAAGAAGTTAAGCTATCCCTCTTTGTGGACAATATGATCCCATACCTGGAAAACCCAAGGGAATTTGTCAAAACCTCCTTGCACTGTTGAAAGACTTTGACAAAGTCTCAGAGTATAAAATCAACATGCAAAAGACAGTTGCATTTTTATACGCCAACAACAAACAGTCAGAGAACCAAATAAAAAGTGCAATTCCATTCACAATAACCATAGCAAAAATAAAATACCTTGGCATCTTCCTAATCAGAGAAATGAAAGACCTTTCCAATGAAAACTACAAAAGAATGCTCAAAGAAATCAAAGACACAAATAAATGAAAAAAATATTCCATGCTCATAGATCGGAAGAGTCAATATTGTTAAGATGTCCACCCTACCCAAGGCCCTCTACAGATTCAACACGATATCCATTAAATTACCAACATCATTCTACTCAGACCTGGAAATAACAATACAGAAGCACACATGGAAACATAAACAACCACAAATAGCCACAATAATTCTCAGCAAAAGAAACAAAGTGGGAGTTATTATGTTTGCAGACTTTAAATTTCATTATAAGACTACAATAACCAAAACAGCCTGGTATTGGTACAAGAATAGACATATAGATCAACGCAACAGGATAGAGATCCTGGAAACAAAACCTCAATTTCTCAACCAACTCATCTTCAACAAAGCCTCTTACCAACGTCCACTGGGGAGAGGAGAATCTATTCAGTAAATGGTGCTGGGAAAACTGGCTGACCACAAGCAGAAGAATGAAACAGAACCCCTACCTATACAAAAAAATAAACTCCAAATGAATTAAAGACTTAAATGTAAAGCTGCAAACTATAAGAATTTTAGAAAATGCAAGAAAGGCCCTTATGGAAATTTGAATAGGCAACAATCCCTGATCAAAACCCCAGATACCATGCCATAATAGATAAGATAGACAAGTGGGACCTCATCAAACTGAAACACTTCTGCAAAACAAAATAAACCATCAAGA
This sequence comes from Tarsius wallacei, assembly GCA_963574415.1. Taxonomy (NCBI): domain Eukaryota; kingdom Metazoa; phylum Chordata; class Mammalia; order Primates; family Tarsiidae; genus Tarsius; species Tarsius wallacei. Next base: position 15,016 of record CAUYQG010063483.1, read on the forward strand.
GAGTAGGGTGACAGTCCACAGAATGGGAAAAAATATTTGCCAACTGTTTATCTTACAAAGGCTTAACATCCAGGATCTATAAGGAACTCAAATGTGCCGAAAGGAAAAAAACAAACAGCCCCATTAAAAAATGGACAAAAGACATGAATAGACACTTCCCCAAAAAAGATATATGAGCAGCCTACAGACACATGAAAATATGTTCAGCATCATTAATCATCAGAAAAATGCCAGTCAAGACCACATTGAGATACTACCTAAGTCCAATAAAAAAGGCCATCATTAATAATAATAAAAAAAAAACATACTGGAGAGGATGCGGAGAAAAGGGAACACCTCTATACTGTTGGTCAGAGTGCAAACTAATTCAACCTCTATGGAAAACAGTGTGGTGATTTCTAAAAGAATTAGAAATTGACCTTTCATATGACCCAGCAATCCCCCTTCTGGAAATGTTCCCGGAGGAACTCAAATCATTCTACAAAAAAGATACCTGCATTGGCATGTTTATTGCGGCACTATTCACAATAGCAAAAACATGGAACCAACCATGCTGCCCACTGAAACTAGACTGGATTAAAAAAATAAAACATGGTACGAATACATGATGGAATATTATGCAACCACAAAGAAGGACAAAATTATGGACTTCATAGCAACTTGGATGGATTTGGTGTCTATCATACTCAGTGATGTATCACAGAAACAACTGAGTACCACATGTTCTTACTCAAAAGTGGACCCCGAACAACTATCATAACACTTCAAAAAAGTGATTGGCAGCAGCAGGACATTGTCAGGGAAGGAGGGCATATAACATCAATAAGGGTGACTGATACTAAACCAGGTGAAGTGAGGTCCAATGGGAGGCCTAGAGCTTCACTTGAACCTAAACTGCTTATGTATGCAATCTTGACTTGTATCCCACAACTTTAAAATAAAATAAAATTTTAAAAAGGAAACCATGAACCCTAATAACTTATTTTTAAAACCGACTATAATTAATCTGCAGGTAAAACTTTTCCAATTGGAAAAGAAAAACAGAGGCCAGGCTCAGTGGCTCAGCCTGTAATCCCAGCACTTTGGGAGGCTGAGATGAGTGGATTGCCTGAGTCCATGGGTTCGAAACCAGACAGGGCAACTTGGTAAGACCTCATCTCTACAATAAATAAAAAATTAGCCGGGTGTGGTAGCATGCGCCTGTAGTTCCGGCTACTTGGAAGGCTGAGGCGGGGATCGCCAATGCCCAGCAGGTCACCGCTGGGGTGGTCGTGAGTGTGGCACTACACTCCAGCCTGGGCAATGTAGTGAGACTCCAACTCAAAAAAAGAAAAAAGAAAAGAAAAATAGAGTCATCCATTTGAGTTGAGGGGAAGTCAACAGTGCTTTCTGGGCATCTCTTTTGTGCTAGGAATGAGCACTGGCACCTCCCAGATCTGAACACGGATCTTACTTTATGGAACAAAACAAGGAATTTGATACTCACACATCAAACATTGGCATGGCAGGAGGGGCCGGTCTCACTCCTGTGATGGTCTGCACTTTCTCAGCTGCACACCAGGTGCCCTAGACACCCACCCTCGTGTCTGGCACTGTGCCATCAGGAAAGAGACATCTTCGTGAGGTTTGTACCCTGGAGTTTGTACCCTGAAGCCTCAAACATGTCCTCACCTTGTCTTTTGTTCTGCCACAGTCCTTTTCTTAAATGATTGCTTAGCTGCCCTGAATGGTGTTACACCTTCCACAATTCCTGCAGAGGTTGTCACCAACACTTTGGCTCTGATTCTGTGCCTCTCACCTCTCAGAAGAGAGCAGCAAGCAAAACAGGAAGGCTCGGGGACCCTACTCACCTTGGACTTCACACAGCTTCCCAACACTTCCAGGAGCATTTGGGGTAGAGGCAGTCAAGATCATACACACAGTAGGTGTCCACTGAATATTCTATAAAGCACTGGTGCTTGGGACGAGAGCAGGAAAACGGATCTCAACTAATAGCTGAAATAACATAATCCTAGCTTGTTCCACTTGCTTACCATTTCTGAACTTGACCTAGAGTATGAGAAGTATTGAGATTAGATTTGAAAGTCCATGAGAATTAATGTTCTCACTGCTTAAGTTTGAAAGTTACTCAATTTTTAGATTATTTTTTTGAGATAGAGTCTTACTCTGTTGCCCAGGCTGGAATGTGGTGGCACGGTAATGACTTACCACAGCCTCAAAATCCTGGGCTCAAGTAATCCTACTGTCTCAGCCCCCTGAGTAACTGGGACTACAGGTGAGTGCCATGACACACAGATAATTTTTAACATTTTTTTTTGTAGAGACAAGGTCTCTCTATGTTGTCCAGGGTGATCTTGAATTCCTGACCTCAAGCAATCCTCCTGCCTTGGCCTTCCAAAATGCTGAGATTACAGGCATTAGCCACTATGACCAGCCTAATTTTTAGAATTTAAATCTAGTGATTATAATGTGAAATAAAAGTATCCCAAAGGTATTTTTGGTAGACTATGTAACTAGTATCATAAGTTCTACAGAAATTGTAAACATCAGTTAATACTGCTGGGTCCAATTCTCACATATTATTATTCAGCAATTAGAGCCTATCTTTGACATGACATTTGGGAAACAGGAGAACGTTATTCTGGAAGGTTGCTGAAGTATACCATGCATTTGCATAATCTCTAAAGGGGCTTAGGATAGAGGAAAAAGAAAAGGCTTTAGTCTGAGGAACTTCTGGCTACAGAAAATCTTATTTTTGGAATTAATCAATCAATAGCCTTCCAAACACATGGAACATGTCATTATTTGCATTTGTGGAACCTGGGAAAAATTTTTTTTAATCTCAGGTTTTTCTCATTATTGCTCTTAAAACTGCCACAAAATAGTCCTATCACTGAATGCTATAAACACAATTATATTCATTTATTGAAGAGATGAAATGTAGTGATCATTTTCAGGCTCCTTTTATATTTATGTCCTTTTCCTTTGACACCTTGGAAGAAGCTCTGATTGGCATGCGCTCTCCAAATCCTGTGGGAAAGGTTTGCCTCATGGAGCATTTTATGCACCAGAGGTGTCTGAGGAGTGTTTATTTATGTATACCAGTTTATACAAAGACGGTCTCTTAGTTTGCTTGACAAATTTTTATAAAATTAGTAATATAATATTTTCATTGATGAGGAGAATTTCCATGTAATTCAGTTGGTATAGTCATTTGAAATTGTCAGAGGTATTGAGGCTGCAGGAATGACTTATTATGATAACATTTGTCTAGTCATAAGATTATAAGGAAAAGTTATATGCAGAACACTTAATGGCGTGGTGGAGGAGATGGAAGATGCCCTGTCTTACTGAATTCTATCTGTAGGACATTATATGGTGACCCACAGAAAATGCCAACTGTTGACCAGAGCTCTCAGTGAACAACAAAGCTTTTTGATAAATTAATGAGTTCAGAAAAAAATGTCCTAAGTACCTTCTTCCACAACTGAACAAAATTTAAATAAATTGTCAGATAAAAGTTTCAGAATTTTTTGTATGAAAATATCAAAGAGGTCTTATTAGCAAAAGCATGAAGTAAATGACTTCGAAGTTCAGCTTTTGGAACAACAACAACAAAAAAGCCCCCAGAAGCAGCAGCAAAGAATGATCAACTTTTATGGAAACAACAAAAAATCTAAAGTGCAGGATTACTTGGGGACTTAAAAGCAACAGACAACACCCCCCCTCTGATGGATTTCTTATCTGTGTCCTAAATAGTAAGAACATGATGGGACAGCCCTGTTCCTCCATCTAAGAGAAAACAAACTTACCCCGCTCCCCACCCCATTTGCTTTGCTCATTTTCAGCAAGGAAAGTACTCTTAAAAGTAAAGCAAAAAACATACAAAAGGAACCGGAGTCCAATATGAGTAAAATAATTGAAAGTGTGCATCTAGCTATCAACTAGCTGGTTTAAATCACCGAATATTGTATTTTACTAAAGGTTTTGTGTTTGTATTTATGGCAAATATTGATCTGTAGTTTATTTTCTTTGTCTGCTTTTGGTACAAGGGTAATGCTAGCTTCAGAAACTGAATGGGTGTTTCCTCTTTTTTTTTCCCCTGAAAGATATTGTGGAGTAGTTGTGTTAATTCTCCTTTAAACATTCAGTAGAATTTTCCAGTGAAACCATCTGAGCTCAAGATTTCTTTTCTAAAAGCTTTAAAATGTCAAATCCAGTTTTCTTAGTAGTTATATGGTTATTCAAGTAACTTACTTCACAGTGATAAAGTTGTGGCAGTTTGTGGTTTTTGATGAAGTAGTTCCTTTAGTTTAAGCTGTTGTAGTTATAAGTGCAGAGTTATTCATTGCATTTCCATATAATACTGTTGAAGTCTGAGGAGGCTGTAGTAGTATGCTGTTTCTCTTATGATATTGGAAATTTGTGTCTTCTTATTTTTTCTCTGTCTGTTTTTCTGTCAGTCTTTCTAAACATTTGTCAAATTTAATGATCGTTTTCAAAGAACCAGCTCTCTTCTTCACTGATTTTCTTTATTCTTTTTCTGTTTTCTTTTCTTTCTTTCTTTTTTTTTTGAGTTGGAGTCTCACTCTGTCACCCAGACTGGAGTGCAGTGGCCGCTCCGGCCACCACAGCCTCGACCTGCTGGGCTCCGGCGATCCTTCCGCCTCAGCCTTCCAGGTAGCTGGAACTACAGGCACGCGCTACCACGCCCGGCTGATTTTTGATTTATTGTAGAGATGAGGTCTTGCCAAGTTGCCCGGGCGGGTCTCGAACCCGCAGGCTCAGGCAATCCACTCACCTCAGCCTCCCAAGGCACAGGATTACAGGCTGAGCCACCGAGCCCGGCTCTTTTTCTGTTTTCAATTTTACTAATTTCTGCTCTTGCTTTGGGCTTATTTTGCTCTTCTTTTTTCTAATTTTTTAAGGTAGAAGCTTAGAGTTTTAATTTTTGACTTT
>CAUYQG010063485.1:0-14240 GCA_963574415.1 Tarsius wallacei
GAGTCTCACTCTGTCACCCAGACTGGAGTGCAGTGGCCGCTCCCGGCCACCGCAGCCTCGACCTGCTGGGCTCCGGCGATCCTTCCGCCTCAGCCTTCCAAGTAGCTGGAACTACAGGCGCGCGCTACCACGCCCGGCTAGTTTTTTTTTGATTTATTGTAGAGATGAGGTCTCGCTTGCCCAGGCAGGTCTCGAACCCACGGGCTCAGGCAATCCACTCACCTCAGCCTCCCAAAGGCGCGGGATTACATGCTGAGTCACTGAGCCCGGCTGATTTTTATGCTCAATTTGAAACTGATGGCTTGTGAATATCTGGTACTGGATAGTCTCCTAGACTTGTTAAAATATATATATGAAAAATATATAGCATATAATAATATGTAATATCTATATAATCATACATATATATGTAATATATATATTACAGTATCCTTTGTTGATTCTGATACCTGTCCCACTCCTTACTCTCTACTTACTAGATCCCAATCTTTCACTCATCATAATTGTTTCCGCCCTCCCTAGTGTAGAAATCCCCGGGATGCTCTCCACATTAACATGCCCATTCATACAGCTGCTTCCTGTTCCATCGTGGTTTTTGGCTGTCAGTTTCCCCTTAAGAGTACAAAGCCATCAGTTGAAAGCAAGAGATGAGTGCAAGTTGTAAGTTTTTCAGAAACTCTCATATGAGAGACATTTTTCCCCTCCTGATGAATATTTTTGGCAATGAAGGATTGCTCCTGTTACCATGACGTAACAGACCCTGTCGCAAACAAAACAAATCAAAAAAACCCAGCAAGATTCTACGCTACAGTCCATTAAAGTATATGCCATATATGCAGAAGAAAAAGAGCCACCTACAGGCCAAGACGGACAATGACATACACCAAGTCTAGAACGCAGGCTTTTTTGTTCTAGGCAGAATTTTGCCCCTTGAAGGAGATTTTTTTCCCCCCACAGGGAAAGGGAGTCTTTCTCAGAAAGAATTGACTCTAATGTTGGAATAAGCCCATTTCCTTAGCTCTGGTGTCTTAGGGAGGAAAAATAGTCCTGCTTCAGGCAGGACGTGTCCTCTTCTAACAATGGGCAGGTATATGGAGGGGGAGAAAGGGTCAGAATGTGTCCCTTGTTTCAGCCTGCTCAGCCTTCCAGGGCTTCCGAACTGATGTCTCCCTCTATGTATTGTGCTAGACTAGGAGTTAGTACTGACCGGATGCCAATCTGGGAGTAAACTGCAGGGGTAATCAAGAAAAACCTCCCATTGGAAGGTACACTAACTCTTAATAGTGAGTTGCTAATTCTACACATTCATTCCTTAGATCAAGCCACTTTAGAATTAAAAGAACACTGTCATTTGTCATTTTGAGTGATGACTTGACTTGCTTCCCTTCTACTTTGACTCAGTAGTAAGGAAGAGCACACACATTTGTAAGGAGATTTCAGAGGGACAATTCTTGCCGAATGACAGCTGATGGAGGCAACTATTTGGGTACAGTTTGGGAAGCATTCAAGTAATCGGTGAAATAGTGTAATAAAGTAGTTAATCAGGAAGTGTATGTGAATTATTAAGGTAGTAGGGATTTCTAAAATCTTTGCTCACGTTACAGACCCAACCTTTAGATTGCTCTTTCTAAATGGGAGAGGAGAGGCATTGGGAAACTCAAAGCATATTTTATAATGTATTTGTCCCCTGTCTTTCCTTCACTACTGAATGTGGGGTGCCCAGTTTAGGAGCTGGGGGAACATTATAATTTTTGGATCTGTCTGGCTCTCTCCCTTCCTCTCTCTTTCCCTCTCTCTGCCTGTTCCTTCCTCCCTCTCTCTGTCTTTGTGATTGCGAACACCTTTCAAATATTAGGACCGCTTCTATTCTTCAGTTATTTTTTATGCTACTTATTTATTTAATGTGATTTTACTTTTTGTTGTCTGTCATTTATGTCTAGTGGGCAAAAATTGTATGATTTGGCTACATGTTCTCACCCACCCAGCAAAACTTCTGTTTTCCAGAAGTTAATTTTTAAAACATATTCAGAAGTTTTGGAGAACCTCGGCAAGAGGGTGGCAGAGCTGGCCGTGAGGGGCACTATCATAGCCTGCCCCACACAGGTCCCTGGGCAGTGCCACTGGAGAGGGACACAGGGAGCCTTGATCCTTACCCTGGTTTCCTTAGAGCAGTGACAGGACATCATGAGACAGCTGAGGTTAACCAGTGTCAGGAGCAAGAGTGTAAGTATGGTTGTGCGTTGGCTCACCCTGACTGACTGCCAAGCTTAGCTCTGCAGAGGTCAAGGGTGTCCCACTGGTCACAGAAACACAGTAAAGAGAGGGAGTCCTATAATAATCTTAGAAAATGCAGGAGACACCCTTATGGAAATTGGAACTGGCAACCAATTCCTGATCAAAAACCCAAGTGCCCATGCCATAAGAGATAAGACAGACAAGTGGGGCCTCATCAAACTGACAAGCTTCTGCAAAGCAAAAGAAGCCATCAAGAGAACAGGGAGACAGCCCACAGAATGGGAAAAAAAAAATTTGCCAACTGCATATCTGACAAAGGCCTAACATCTGGAATCTACAAGGAACCCAAATGTACCGAAAGGAAAAAAAAACAGCCCCATTAAAAAGTGGGCAAAAGATGAATAGACACTTCTCAAAAGAAGATATACGGGCAGCCAACAGATTCATATGCTAGACTCCTAGCCAGGCCTGTAGCAACAACAGGATTTTCAGTGGCCTCTTCCATCTCTGTACCTCACAGCAGCCTAGCGATATCCTTCAGCATCCCCATTGGTTTAGGTCTGTGTCTTGTCTCAGAGCCAAGGTCTGATGAGCAAGAGACCTTTATGCTTCAGATAGAATAGGGAGACTTTTCCACCTGTCTGATGAACAGAAATGACTTTAAGTTCCCAAGAGGCAGCTAGATGAAATCAGTTCTGGGACGTGAGGCCACTGCTGTCCTCTTTGAGATGCTGTAGCCAATCTATAACCACTTCAGAACACAGGGCTCCTCTGTTGCTTTGAATAGATCCCTCTGGAGAAATTCCTCACTGATCAGCAGCCGGAAGACCTGGCAACTTGTTCAGGTCAGGAAAAAAAGTAGGAGAAATTCCTAAGTCTGTGAAGAGAAACTTCAGGAAACCAGTTTCTCTCTGGAAAAGAAGGAATACCATGAAAGTACCTAGGAGGTTGTAGAGTGAAATTTAAGAGCTGATTGCCTCTATCATTAAACTTTTTTTTAAAACTTTTTTTTAAAAGCAAAAATCCAGATGACTTTGTGCTTGACGATGACTTTAGATGAAACACCAAGACATGATCCACGGGAGTAAAGAAAAAATTGATAAATTGAATTTCTTTAAAATTAAAAACTTCTGTTCTGCAAAAGACACTGTCAAGAGAATAAGACAAGCCACAGGTTGGGAACAATATATGCAAAGACATATTTGAAAAATGACTGATATCCAAAATATACAATGAATAATTAAAACTCAATAGTAAGAGAACAAACAACCCAATAAGAAATTTGGTAAAAACTCTGAATAGACTCCTAGCCAAAGCAGGTAAAAAGATGTCAAATAGCATATGAAAATATGCTTACCATCATATGTTATTAGGGAATTGCAAAACAACAAAGAAATTCCACTATACACATATTAGAGTGGCTAAACCCCCAAACACCAACAACACACACTGCTGGTAAGCATAAAGAACAGTAACTCTTATTCATTGTTGGTGGGAATGCAAAATAGTACAGTCAATTTTAAAGTCAGTATTTCAGTTTCTTTTAAAACTAAACAGTAGTTTTATCATACTATTCAACAAACATACGCCTTAGTTTTTATTCAAATGAATTGAAATTTTATGTCCACATACAAACCTGCAAACAGATGTTTATTGTAGCTTTGTTCATAACTGCCAAAACTTGGAAGTAACAAGATGTACGTTAATAGCTGAATGGATAAATGCTCTGTGGTACAGTCATACAATAACGTATTATTCAGCACTAAAAAGAAATGAGCTATCAAGGCCCCCAAATACATGAAGGAATCTTAAATGCACATTGCTTAATAAAAGGAGCCGATCTGAAAATCCTACAAACTTTCATCATTCCGTCGATACATTTTCTTTTCTTTCTTTTCTTCTTCCTTTTTTTTTAGTTGGAGTCTCACGCTTGTCGTCCAGTTGGAGTGCAGTGGCATGCTCACAGCCACCACAGCCTTGACCTGCTGGTCTTAGGTGATCATTCCGCCTCAGCCTTCCAAGTAGCTGGAACTACAGGCGCACACCACCACACCTGGCTAGTTTTTTTTTTTGTGATTTATTGTAGAGACAAGGTCTCACCAAGTTGCCCAGGCTGGTTCAAACCCCTGGGCTCAGGCAATCCTCTCGCCTCGGCTTCCCAAAGTGCTGGGATTACAGGCTGAGCCACTGTGCCCAGCATAACATTTTCAAAAAGCAAAACTACAGAGACAGTAAAAACATCAGTGGTTGCGGGCAGCTCCAGGCGAAAGAGGGAAAGATAAATAGGTGAAGCACAAGCAATTTTTCAGGGTAGGGAAGCTATTCTTCATGACACTCTAATGGTGGATACATGTCATTAAGCACTGTCAGAACCCATAGACTGTACACCAAGAGTGAATGCTAATGAGTGGACTTTCATTGAATTACAAACAGCCCAGATGTTTCATTGACAATAAATTTTTACTCCCTTCAAAGACTGCTATTGGTATAAAATATTTTGCCTTAAATTTGGCAGTTTACTTTTAGTATTATAAGGCAACTATACTTTTAAAAGTTGCAGGACTAGAGTAATAATTTTTATGAGCATGCTGTATTTACCTATTTATGCTGTTATTTGTGTTTCTTTACCCATTTATATTCTTCTGTTTATAGTCTTTAAAATATTTCAATAAAATTACATGTTCGCCTCTACATTGTGTTACATGTAACAACGCATTCATCTTAATCTGTTAATTATCTTGTCAGTTATTAAATTTTGCTATAAGCAAAATCTTCTTTTGTATATTTGTAATAAAAACCAATATATCCAGATTTTTATAATAGAAATTCAGATTAAGTGATACAATCCATTTGGAAATTTTATAAAAGAGAGCATCAACATATTAGTTTGTGTGCTTGCCCTCAAAAAATAAGGTTGAGAATGCAAAGATGACCCCTGCTTTGTTATATTTTACATTATTTACAAAAATTGATATACAAAGAAAAACATAATACATAAATTAGGTATACAGTTTGCTAAATTTAATAGATAGATTGAGCCATATAATCAACAGTGTAATCAAGATAGATAAAGCAGCACCACCCAAGAAATTTGTAAATCCCCAATATTCATAGGCAAACACTTCTCTGGTTTCCATGTCAATGCTTCATTTTATTTCTTCTTGAACTCTTACAGAAATAGAATGTTCCTTGTGTGTCTGCTTTCTTTTGGTCAATGTGTTTTGGTGATTCAGAAAACTGATACATGTTGTTGTACATATCAGTAATTTTTGTTACCGCTAATGAGTATTCCATTGAATGAAAAATCCCAAATATATTTATGTATTTCGTGTTGATGAATTCTTGGATTGTTTGCAGCTTTTTGCTGTAATGAATGTAACTGCCATGAGTTCTCTTATAAAATATATTTTTTGTAGAGATATGTTTCATTCTCATAAGTAATTGCCCAGGAGTGAAATTTGTGGAATATAAGGTATGTACATATTTAATTTTATAAGAGGAAATCTTCCAAAGAGTTTGCAACTTTTTATATTCCCCTAAGAATATATGAGAGTACCAGTTCCTAATCTTTTTAATATAGGCATTATGGTTTCAGAAATGTGGCATTTCACTGTAATTGTCATTTGCATTTTCTTAGTGGTCGATGAAGCTAAGTATATTTTCATACATTTATTAACTACCAATGGGTTGCTTATCTTTATTGATTTGTAAGTGTTTTTAATATATTCTAGATAAAAAAACTTTTGACAGACATGAATTGTAAATATTTTCTCCCAAGTTGCAAGCTGTTTTTTTTATTTTTAAATGGGCGTTTTCTTGATTAGGACTTCAAATTACTTAATAAACTTTCTTAGAATAGATTTAGATTTACAGAAAAAAAATATGAAAATAGTACAGAAAGTTTTCATATAACTCACACCAAGTTTCCCCTATTATTAAAATCTTATATTGCTATGGGACATTTGTCATAATTAATGAATCAATATTGATACATTATTATTACATGGAGTCATACTTTATTCAGATTTTTAAAGATTTTACCTGATGTTCTTTTCTGTTTCATGATACCTTCCAGGATACCATGTTACACTTAGTTGTTGTGACTCCTTAGTCTATTTTGAATTGTGATTTTTTTTTTTTTAGAATTTAAGTATTTCCAATGATTTGATAGTTTTAAGGAATGCTATTAAGGTATTTTATAGATTGTCCCTCAACTGGGATTTTCCTGATGGTCTTACTGGGTTACCAGCTTTTGAGAAGACCACTTGAATGTGTGCAATGATCAATGAAAATGTACTCACATATTCAAAAGCCATGACAACTTAAACAAGGAGAAGGAAACTAAACGGCAGTGTTATTTGGAGATACAAGTCACCATTTTCCCCATTAAAGTCTACTTTATGGTGTCCCACAGTTTTCTTAGACTCAATTCACTTTTCTTTAATCATTTTTCTTTCTGTACATCAGACTTGATAATTTAACTATCCCATCTTCAAGTTCATTGATTCTTTATTCTGTCTACTCAAATGTGCCTTTAAATTCTTCCGATAAAATTTTTATTTTAGTTAATGAACTTTATGGCTCCAGAATTTCTTTCTGGTTTCTTTGTAGGTTTTCTATATCTTTATAGATACTTTCTTTTACTCGTACATCATTTTCTTGACTTTCTCCACATCTTCCTCTTGTTCTTTGAACATCTTTAACACAGTTGCTTTAAGGTCTTAGTCTAGTTGATCTGATATTAGGTTTTTTTCAGGGATCGATTTTGATGATTTTTTTATTCCTTTTGAATGGGCCATACTTTTCTGTTTCAATATATACCTTGTGATTTTTTTGCAGTGTTAAAGACTGGACATACAAATGTAATAATGTAGTAGCTCTGGAAATCAGATTCTCCCCCTTATCCAGGGTTTTCTGTTTTTATAAAATACTGTCCTTGTTTTTATTGTTTAGGGCTATCTCTGTGCCATGGATCTGCCTGAGGTATAAACTTAAGGTCTTCTCAGGTTGTTTCTGAGCCTGCACCTTTCCCTGGGCATGTGCAGTCAGTCGTTAATGTTCCTTGTGTATACAGATGCTTTTGTATGGCCTAGTGTACAGTTTTGCAAATGGGAAAAAGAGAAAAACAAAGAGGTGGCGGAAAGACGCTGGCCCTTTAATACTCTGGAAGTCTCTTCAGAGAGAGATAAGGTCTTATAACAATGGGGGTATCAGAAGCAGCAATCAGAGAGCAAGGCATATATCCCTGATGTTTGGTAGAAAGGGTGCTTTTAGCCCACCTTGCCTCGCATAAGCTGCATGTAGGCTGCTCCTAGAACATGAGTGCAGCTGCCTGCCACAGGACCTAATGGTGAGACTGGGAAGAGACAGTTGATGCTACTATACTAAGACCTGAAATTGACTGAAATTAACCACAATTTACCATCCAACCTTCTCCTGGAAGTCCCAAGCCTTCAATATGCTCCCAAGTGCCAAAATAGTTACAACAGACAGATTCTGCCAGTGTAACTAGTGTCTAGATGGGGAGAGAGATTCCTGGTACTTTCAACTCTGGCTTCTTCTTAGAATCCTCTATAAGATTCCTCCGAGGGCTGCATCATCTGGGAGGACAACATTAATTTATATTTGGGGAATATGTGAGATTCAGATGTATCTTTGCTGGGAATTAAAACAGTAGATTGGCCATAAGAGGGTCATCAATGCAACCAATGACCCCCTGAAAGTAGAAAAGTTATTCCTGGATGGCAAGGCAATTGTCCTGATATAAATTGGTAGAAAATTTTTGGTCAGTTTAAGACTTAACAAGAAAACTTGAGGTAAAAATAAATCAGCTGTGACTCTATTTATTTGTTAAAACCTGTGGAACTAGCCGGGCTCAGTGGCTCAGCCTGTAATCACACGCCTTGGGAGGCTGAGGTGAGTGGATTGCCTGAGCCTGCAGGTTCGAGACCCGCCTGGGCAACTTGGTGAGACCTCATCTCTACAATAAATCAAAAAAATTAGCCGGGTGTGGTAGCGCACGCCTGTATTTCCAGCTACTTGGAAGGCTGAGGCGGAAGGATCGCCGGAGCCCAGCAGGTCGAGGCTGCAGTGGCCAGGAGCGGCCACTGCACTCCAGTCTGGGCGACAGAGTGAGACTCCAACTCAAAAAAACAAACAAACAAACAAAAAATCTGTGGAACTGTGAGCCAAAAGATGTGAATTTAATTGTTTGTAATTTTTTTAAAAACCCACAATGGCAGTAGAAGCCAAGGTTGATCCCCCAATGATTTCCAATTTCTCTATCATCGAGTAGAAAATAGCCAGCAAAAAAAAAAGAAGCCAAGGTTGAATGTAGACTATGACATATTAATGTACTAAATGTACACCTCTGAAAGTGACACATTCTCTGTTCTACCATGTTGTGACTGGAGGTAAAGACAAAATTATTGTACACAAACATTCATTGTACTCTAGATGTCAGATTTATCTCAGAGATTCTGGTTAGTAGTTCTGGAACTACTTTATATGTATTGTTAGGATCAAGTAAATAAGTAAAAATGTTAGGGAAAATAAAAGCCAGGTGTCTCAGAACAGGGGAAGGAAGTTTCAAATAATCAAAATGGAAAGCCTGGATGTTCATTATTGTGCTAGATTAGAATAAAAGATATCGGTGTATTTTCTTGTATGTTTTAGTACTTTTTGAGATAGAGTTGTGTAGAGATATAAAGATAGATATATGCATATACATCGATTCGTATACATTTTTATGCTTATTATTTTATCTCTATCACTGAGAGGACCTAGAAGCAATGACATCCTGGTAGTGCTAAGCATATCTCACTCTCAGACCTTGACTTCTACAAGCCATTCTCCAATAAAAATTAGGACTTCATGGAGAAATGACTAATTCTAGGTCTGTAGCATGGAAGTACAAGGATAGCCTGGAATCTCTCGTGGTGCCAGAGCTGGGGAAGTGCTCAAAATCAAAAAGCGTAGGTGCATGTCAAAAGAACACAGGAGCCAACCTGAAAGAGCTTCCAATAGCCAACGTTTGGACAATTAGAGCAATGCAATAAAACTATAGTGTTTAATGGTATCCCAAATAATAGAATAATTATCTATCACTAATGATATAAGTGAGTGGGCATTCATAATTATATAAGTGAGTTGGATAAAGAAATAAATTGAGGAGAAGGGACAATTCTTTCTTTCAGAAGAATTTCAAGTATAAATATAAAATGAATGAGGAGAGTAGAATCTTAGCCAAAAAGCCGAGAAGTGATAAGAGTAAAATATCATTATTAGAACACCATAAAAATAATTACAGTAGGCAAAATCCACTGGTGAATGCTCAAGCTAGTGAGCAAAATTGTGAAGGGCATGAGGATAATGAGGACAACTGAGTATCTTCAAAGTTTCTCCCTCCAGCAGATTTTTTAATTACTATGATGCTTTAGTATATGTCAACAAAGTTTTCGTTACTCCTTTCTCCATGGGTAAAGTTTAATTTACCTCCCTTTGCATGCGGGCTGAGATTAGTGACATGTTTCTAATACAGAAAGTATGGAAAGGAAAAAATAGTAACTTTATGTTGGAGACACCCAGTAGACACCAACATAACCAAGTGATTATTTAATAGCAACAGTAATATTTATATCACATTGATATCATATGTCTCCTATATAATGTGATGTGATAAGCAGATCAACTCTATTATGTTCCCCATATGAATCTGTGAGTTCAATCTAAGCATGAGAAAATACCACACATATCCAAATTGATGACAATCTATAAAATAGCTGAGCAATATTCTTCAAAATTCTCAAGATCAAGAAAGTCACATAACAATGAAATGTAATATAGAATCCTGGATTGATTCTTGGAACAGAAAAAGGACATCAGTGAGAAAACTGAGAATATCTGAAGTGTAGATAATAATAGTACACTGAACCTAATTGCTTAGATTTTATAACTGTGCTATGGTGTTGTAAGTCACTATCCTGCAACTCTCCGTAAGTCTAAAACTGTTTCTAAAAAAAGAATTTCAAATAAATAGGCTTCCAAAATTCTAGACGTTGCTGATTAAAAATTTTAAAAATATATTTTATTGATTAAAGTTATCTTTTAAATTCCAATTTTTTCAAAAGACATACAATTTTATCTCTCGTGTAACTGTCTAGAACATATTCCTATCTCTTATTCCTTAGCCTTTAAGGTTCTGACAAAGACTCTCTCCTTGACCAAACTTTGGTGAGTCTGACCCCTTTTTTGAACTAGGTGATGCCTTTGGACACAGTCTTTGGTCTGCCTCGTTCAGTCATAGTAAGAATCTCGCTAAGTCCGTTTTATGAGAATTTTCCTACCCTTGATATTTGATCTCCCTGGATATCTATCTGATCATCCTGGCCTACCATTAGTAAGAATTCTGTTTATTTGATTTAGCAAATATTTCCTAGTGATTTTTTATGCACTGGTTCCCTCATTCTGCTTGTTGGATCCAAATCTCAAGATGTTTTTGTTATTTTCAGAGTTAAGCCCTGATTGATCTCTTTCCCCTATTGAAATAGATTTGAAACCTGTTGCAATAGTCCTAAATAAAATCTTCCATAATGTCATACTGGATGTCAGCATAAGTTTTTCTTTACTAGTTCTAAGACCACCTATATAGAATTAATATTGGACCAAAGGGTAAAAGCTGAGAAGAGACCAGAGCCCTGAAAAGCTGCAGCTATGGTTAGAAATCAACAAATATATTGTTTCTAGGTTTTCTTTCACTCCAATATTAATTACCTTCTTGTCTTTATCTCTGGGTAAGGGGAAGTTGCCCTGTGAGGCTGATCAACATATTCTCTCTTAACCAATGGGGCTTGAGGCTACTGAAGATCAAAAGCAGTTTCAATTTCCAGGGATCCCACCTTCCCCCATATTTTTCCTCCTAAACTATCTCCATAATGGTTCACAGTCCAAGGGGTAGTACCTGGTAGTCATGGGACATGCATCTACATCATTACAGTAGATAGCATCTACTGTAAAACCTAATGGTGTTTTGAGATATTTTTCATAGTCAAATGGACATGATGTTCCACCCAAACCTAGAACACCAAGAAACTGACTCTACGAGTTCTGTGATGCCCTCTCCCAGAAACTGGCTCTGTGACAAGAAGACAGTCTTGATACCCTCCAAGTCATCATCAACCAATCAGCAGCAAGTATGTCACTCTGCCCACCAAGTTCACTTTAAAAGCCCTATCATCTGAATTTGGGAGGAGGCAGATTTAAATAATTTCTCCCATCCTCCTCACTTGGCTGCTTTGCAGTATTAAACTCTTTCTCCATTGTAATGGCTGTATCACGTCTGGTTTTTCTGGGCAGTAGGCATAAGAACCCGGTCAGGCTGCAACAACATTTCCTCAAACTAAGTACAACCAATCCACCAGCAACCTCTGCTGGCCTACAGCATAGAAGGCATCAACCACCTGGCGAGTCAGGTGACTCAAAGTCTTTTGCCATTTCAATGCTCCTTCTCTTATGTGCTAGACTCTCCTTGTTTCTCCAGAATGTTTTCATTTTCACACTTTTAGTCCCTTTAGTGGGCCCTTCCAGATAGGCTGTCTCTGAGCTAAGCCTTAGCTCATTAGTTTAGTTTAGTTAATGTCACTACCCTGATTATAAATCAGTCTTACTTAAACCTGTGCTTACAGGTAGAAATCGAAAGTATTATGGATAGTTGAATAAGTGAACAGAAATATTTAGAGTTTCAAAGAGTTGTGTATGAATATATTTACTAAGGTGAACAAAATATTTACAATACATTCAAAATTTTAAAAATACATTCTTATGAACACAAAACTAGAATATATTTAAGTAAAATAGGGCTCAATTTATTCATAGACATAACATGTCTGGCATAAACAAATGGGACTTTTTCAGTGAAGCAGAAGAATAGAAACAGAAGATAAAGACACTGTCATTTCTTAGGTTGAACTCTACTGGGAAAACATTGATCAGTCTAGAAGTCTGCTCTGGTACTTATGGCTAGCAATATTACCAGAGAACATGGAAGAGCTGAGGATTTGAATTGTCTAGGTTTCAACAGTAGCTCCACAATTCAACAGCTCTCTGTGCTTCCATTTTTTCTTTTGAAAATGGAGATAATGGCAGAAGCTCCATTGACTTGGTCAATGATATAGCCAGTAAATAAATGGGTTACACACATAGTAAGTGTTTAGTACATATGAAAAATGTGTATTCCTTATTGGTAAAGTGATCCTTGATTTTGCAAGTGCTAAGAACAATGATTGAAAATAAACACTTTCTACAATTTAGCTATTTCCTTTGTCAGCATTATCTTTATTATTTAACTCTTTTATGTTGGTGAAGTATTCTTTGAAATTATATATTCCCCTGCTTATTTTTAGAGGCATGACAATAAAATATTCATCTGCTGAGTTTATTTTTCCACTAGGGGAGAAGTTGGTGCAATTAACACTTACCCATTATCCAGGGAGAATAGTGTATTCTCAAAAGTTGCCTTTCTTGTGCATTAACTCTTGTGATTGTGTATCTCTGTTGGCTTTCTGTGAAAGCTTGATTCAGCAAAGCTGAAAACTACTCCTAGCCAAGAAATGCTTACTTTTCTTCCAGTCCTGCATGCTTGCGACCATTGGTCTGCATCCCTTCCTCCATTTTGCTTCTGCTCTTGTCACCCCTTAATCTCCATCTTGGATGGGTTGAATGCAACTAAATTGCACTTAAGTTATTGTTTTTTCCTAGCTTCCTTTTAAAACTTTTATTACATTTAGATATGTGTTTTTTTGTCCCCAATAATTCAAATGCAATAAGTAGCAACTTTTGCCTTCCATGAAAGTGAAAAATCAGAAAAAAATATGGGGTACTGCATGTTAAGTAGAACAATTGTATATCCCATTTACTTTGTCATGTTTACATCTCATTATGGACATCTAGGAAAAAGATGGTCTCCTTTAGTTTGATAAGTATCAGCTAGGATTGAAATCTTTGAAACTTCTTTGAAAATTTGAATTTTAGTGAAAAAAAGTTTTAAAACCAATTGATGATGTTTTCCCGATTGTGTATTCTCATTGGCTATGCTGTTGCTCCCAAGTTAACATTAAAATCATTCTCATATGAAGCAAACTTAAAAGATAATTATGCTAAAAATAAATTAAGAAAATAATTTAAATTTTTAATAGTTTTTAACAGTTTTGAGTAATTTCCAAATATTTTACTGCATTAGGTATTATGGATTTTTATAATGTGTTAATGTTTTTATGTAATCTGTCACATTACAATTTATAAGAGTAAATAAATTACATTAAAGTCACTAAGAATTTAGTTACAGTGTTGAGTTAAATGTCAAAGACTTTAAATTTAACTTTTGGCTTTTACGCTAAACCTGCATTGAATGGAAAGATTAAACTTTAGACTTTTTATATATAAAGTAGAGATATACATACATTACATATATAGAAAGATATAAAGTATATATGTATACTTTATATATGTGTATATATATATACACATATAGAAAGATATAAATATATATGTATATTTATATATGTATATATATATGTATACTTTACATATGTATATATGTAAACTTATATAAGGTTTCAATTAAAGAAAAAAACTCTAAAAAGGCTTTGAGAGTCAGAAAGGGGCAAGACAAAAATGAAAAAAAAAAGTTGAGAAACACTGCTCTAAACTCATGAAGTGAGTCCATAAAAGCAAAAACAGAAGTAGAAAGTAACCCAGGGGCATTCAGAAAATGGAAACTTGCCTGTTCCCTATTTAAGACCTATGCCCAAAGCAAGGTCTTCAGAGAACTTACAGCCCAAGGCTCAGAGTCACCCATCTCAACCAGTCCAGCAGCATCTGCGACATCCACAATGGCCTTGCCCTTTTCTTTGCTGATGGCCCTGGTGGTGCTCAGCTGCCAGTCCATCTGCTCTCTGGGCTGTGATCTGCCTCAGACCCACAGCCTGGGTCACAGGAGGGCCTTGAGG